>LJIJ01001444.1:0-44187 GCA_001718145.1 Orchesella cincta
AAATGCGGCATTGTATTGCAATAGAAGTTTCGAATTAAAATCTTCAGTCTGCTGCACATTTTTATTGTTCTGGTCGTTTCTGAATCAATAAAAAAATTATTTTTATGTAAGGTTTTGTGATAGTCAAAACAAACTTACATTTTGTAATATTACATTGTGTGTCTTCTAAGACAGTCTCTCTTCTCACTTTAATTTCAAGTAAGTCAAATGGGAAATAGAGCGTGTTGCTTTCATTCAAAAATAGCACCAATTTCAATTCACCATATAATATCGCATCAATACACGACTGTATAGAAAGTCGGAATAATAACTTTTATCTTCAGCTTTAATGAACTCAATTCGACTTTTCCGAACAACTAGATTTCCCCTTTATTTTAATATAGCTACTCTACTCTTCAAATAAAAAAAGAGATTACGATAAGAAAGATGGTATTTCCAAATTGAAAATTCTTGTTTCCAGAAGGATGAATAAATATAATAACTTATTCACGCCTTCTCTACTCAATACGCCATAATGTGTTTCTGATTTTCCAAGGAATTCTTATTGCACCGCCTCTGTCAATAAAATTTACATGACTTTCTCCGAATATTGGGTATTAATGGGAATTCCAAGTTTCCTTACACATCAGTCAGTGCTCAGACCCCAAATTTGGGGTCCAGCTAAGACCCCAAATTTGGGGTCCAAAAATTAATTTTAAACGAAAAAAATAAAATTTTTGTAACAAAAATCTTGTTGAGAGTAAACAACAATAAAAATCACTTTTAGAAACTTTCATAAACTTTAGAAAAACTTTTCAGGTGTTGGGTTTTTTTTTCACGGGGTGAAAAAAGGTAATGAATTTTAAAGAAAAATTAATAATTTTGGACCCCAAATTTGGGGTCCTGCTTTGTTCTAGGAACCCCAAAGTTGGGGTCCAAAAAATCTAAAGACCCCAAATATGGGTCCCGGACCCCTATTGGGTCTGAGCCACTGACTGCACATAGTGAAGTAGGAATATTATATTATGGTGTAATCTGCCTTGCGGAGCAATGGGATTGAAGAATTAAATATTTGTCTTTGTATTACCATTTTTATGCAGTGATATTTCGTTCTAAAACCTGATTTTTTCGATTCATATAAATTTCTCATAAAATAGTTGGCTTTTATTGCATAGCTTGATTTTCTTTGAAGATGGCAGAGTTTTAAATTTTTTGAAGATTATTATCTATATTAAACCTGTCTAGCAGCTGGGTGCAATTAGAAAACAGAGTAATAAGAAACATGCACTTGGTGCCTTTTAAATAGTAAGATGGCAAAGAAATGTTTTTTTCACTAGCATTGGTCAACCTTGAGCAGAATAATGTGATCACGTTGTCATTACTAAAGTCATTTAATGGTGTGTTTACCCAACAACCCTTGAAATTAAGTAATATGTTGTGGTTCTTCGTGTAATGAGTGCAATTCTCTATCTCGTTACAATACACAGAAGACAAGTTTGGTATGGTTTATAAATCGCAACTTTTTCCCATTACACCACACCATTATCCTATTTGATGGCGTAATTACGAGAAGCAAGAGCACTAGGATCTTGTTGTAAACGTTATAAAGGTGGTGGAGGCAGCATTTGGGCTGTCCGATTAAAATGGAATGTTCTGTTGGCATTTTTTGGGAATGGAATAAGTTTTAAACAAAGGTCATCCAAATAAACGATTACTTGATGTAATTGTCGTAAAATTACACTAAATGCACGTAATCGCTTTTAAACTACATAAGTATAATTTGTTGTCATTAAGCAACACATCTTAAAATAAAATGCTTTGACATTTCATTGCTCACTGTAAAGATGCAGCAATTAGGTAGGAGAACATCTGGTTAAGGAAATTGCAAGTTCAAACTGTAACGTTTTATAGTAAACTACTTTTCATAAAAAACTTGAACTTTTGTCTATAAAACGGCGATTGTTAATATTTCTCCACGATTGGAATTTTTTGTAGTAAAAGCTCGTAATAAAAAGAAATTCTCATTCTGAAATTTAATTTGGGCAAGCATGATTTAGTATTATGAACCAAGTTAAGTAACACTCACATTAAATAAGTAGGTTAAACCGCCAGACTACCAGATTTAGGAAAATATGTATACACTTCTAAAGCATTGACTTCCTTTACATGCATTTTGGTTGACTGTGATTCTTTAAAGGGAAGTTAATGAGATTTTTGGTATTCTGACAAATTAAAGATGGTTTAAGTTTGCCTCTGAAGTTCTACTTAAGCAAAAGAACACTTTCCTGCCAGGAATTAGGTTTCACGCTAGTTACAACCGAAAACTCAGTTTGGAACACGCTACTGATAACTGCTCTGTCCCTTTGGGATGATATATAATATTACTTGCGTAGAATCCAGCCAGATTTTTCGATTAAGTACGCGAGAAAAATCTTAAAGGATAAGATAATTCCACCCTCGTGTACGTACTGCCTACAAACATTGCAAACGAGTGTTATATTTATGTCATGCTTTCACTCGCTTCCTAGCAATCCGCTTCAATGGTGTGTGGTCATGATCATAAATAAAAGAGGCCGAAATTGGATTCAACAACCTCAAAGGAAATGATTGATGCTTACTAGAAGGTGAAAACCATTGTTTTTAGCCATTGCGAAACTGAGCTGTCTTGGGAGTTCCTTTTACGATGCAATGCGTACGTTAGAATTGTACGCTGATTTTTTTTATAGAACTGCAGTTACTACGATTTCTTCGGAATTGCTTTGCAGTATACTGTACTGTAACTTTTTAAAAGTGTTAGTTGCGGAGTTTCTGAAAAAGGACGAAAAGTTGTAAGAATATTTGGAAACGATAGCCTCATCATTTTGTTGCAGAACTTATTTTTATAATGAAGCAATAAGTACATCCAAGGATGATCTGTTGGTCTTAGACAATCTGTACCATAACGCGTTCGGATTTTATTCATACTCTTTATTTCAACAGGGTCATTATGTAAGAGAAAGTACTGGTGACATGTGGATTGTGCTTAGTCACCTAGTTGTTGAATACATTAAGGAATTCAGTCTTCTCCGTGCTGCAAAGCACTCTTTTTGGCAATCGATTACGATGATCCCCCACATGTGCAATGTACGAATCTTACGATTCAATTTATTTATACACTCTAAATTCACACTGGATAAACCTATCTCAGCCTCTATCTCATTTACATCCAGCTATCGATTTCATCCAAGGTAACATCTATTTCACCGTTAGTACAAGAAATTGAACAAAAACATGATTTTTGCTCATCGTCATACGCGTTATAAATAAAGCAATCATATATTATGTATGAGAATGTTAATAGAATTGTGTCGGTTGTGTGCGTCATATCAAGAAAAAGGTAAGCCCTCAAATATTCATAATGCGCAACCAAAGATATTTTACTACCCTGGCCACCTCTTTCTCAGTGTACTATGTTATTCATACGTCGATCTCGTATACTTACGCTGCTCGCATTTTCACTTCGCTTTCAATCATGCTTCCATGTATGAGCAGATTTTGTTGTAAATGTGTGTTAGCTTTTAAAAATAAAACCTTGGGAGAAAGCACGTTGGCAATCGATGATCACTATTCACGACACCTTACATATATGCCATTACGTTTTCAAAAAAAAATGTTTTCACCTCCAGAAGAATCTTTTGTTGGCTGGCTTCTATTGTAATGCGAAAATTGAAGATGAGTTGTCTTTACATCAACTTCGCTTGGTGTCCCTGCTTCCACGTTGCTTAATCATGAGACAGTCAGTGAGAGATCCTATTTTCACAAACACTTTCAATGTAAAGAGTCCCGGTCCACTTGATGAACATTATCATCTTGGGCTAAAAAGCAGCTATATAGATAATGATATATTATAATTGAATTCAACACTACAAAAGATTCAATTTTTCAATTCCATATTTTAATAAAAAGCATAAGAATGTCAAATATGTCAGCTTTGATTTGTGTGGTGCAGATAGCGCCTCGTTTTAGATTTCAACTATTTTTTACTAGGTTTTATTTACTTTTGCTAGAGATATAATTGATATTAACATAAGAATAGTGATTAAACATTTTGATAGTTTGTGATAGTTTGTTTGCTGAAATGTAGCACGTTGCTGTTTAAATGACATCAATGCACAAGTGCGAGATAATTCTGCCATAGAAGTTAGGTTACAGCCAAAAAAATTGAGATTCCAATTACTTTTAATTGAAACTGATTGAATTTAGTAAAAGAAATAGTGAATAATCTATAGCAAGCGGTATTGGAATTTAAAAGTTTGCAAAGGAAAGTTAGTATCAGTTATTATTATTTGTTGAGGACATTATTTTAAAAGCTTGTATTCATTAAAACTGCTTTACTAAATAGCTAGTCACGATGAAAGCACTCCAAGTAAATGAAGGATTGGCAATCCAATCAAGTAAGCTAAAATGAACCTGTAATAGACTCTTAGTAATTCACTAGCGTTTCTGTTAGTATCTATTCTTGTCAGCATCGGGTAATTTATAGGGTTAGAACTGGGCATGTCAATCATTGGTTTTGGGTTTGAAGAGTGTATAATCAAAATAAAATATTGGAGACCAATGTTGTGCAATATCACCGGGCATTCCTTACGAAATGTGACCGCAATTACCAGGAAACGTTGGAGATCAAATGTATGCAACGTAGATTGTAGAAGTGTGCACAGCCCGGTGAAAAGATGATCTAAAAAGAATTTCAGCGGAAAAGTGGAAAGTGAAAGCATAATTTCATAAGTGCACCTTCTCGCCTCGCTTCGATCTCACTGAAATGCTATTTCTACTTTTTCTAAGCAACTCTCATACCTCCAGGAGCAAAGGTGCTTTTGCCCATTACATCAGATAATTCCTCTCGAATGGACGCGGTGACTAGATGGATCGATATAAATGGTTGTAACATTTTTTCATGTGTTGGTATTTTGAAGGTAAAAACACGCTGCGAAAGGTTTTCAAAAAGATGAACAAAAAAGAACTGCTTTTGATGGCGTACTCTCCCCTTCGTAGCAAAGAAGAGTTTTCAGAAGAACCGCAGGCCTGCAATAAAATGGTGCAGCTTCTCACTATTCATCTTAGCTTTACCTCTCCCTTGAGCTCGATGCTTAGAAAAGTGAAGAAAGTCGGAAAGGTAATAAGATTGGACGTTTATTAGAAATGACTAGCCAAGGGGAGCATAACACTTTTTAGAAAGTATAAAACTCCCCTTTCAACTCAAATTCTCATAAAGGTTATGCAAGAGTTGTGGTAAATCTGGGGAATGGTAAGTGACATAATGTTATCCTCTCTTCAATATGTACATAAGGATAAATGAGCTAAAACAAGTTTTAAAAAGTTTTCATGTTGCGTTTTTAATAAAAAATCACATAAGTAAAAACGATTTGTGCGTATTCATATTTAAAAAAACATGTTATCCTTGCTAATATCCTCGGGCCGGGCTACCGAATGTATCAAGCTTGGAAAAACAAAGTAATACACGGGACTTACAGTAATCGTGGAACCCCAGACCTCGCGGCGCCGTCCAAGAGTCAAAGTACCATAAACAATCACTCCTCTCATCCAACAGGGCTCGTTCAAAATAGTCGGAACGTCTGACCAAGACAGTTGCGTTTCAATCGTAAAACTTTGGGTTTCCTCTTTTCCCACGCGAGTCTCCCCAATGCTACGAGACAGTAAGGTTGACCCTTTTCAACGCTTCACATCCTTCAGAATTCTCAAACGGCCAATCCAACACTGCAATTTTTCTGAACGTCGCCTCCCACACGCCCCTGAGGAGGGAATCTGACCCCTTCAGCGCATTAAAAAATGTCATATCTATTATAATATCACGTCACACGGCGAGCAAAAGGTCGCCGAAAACAAGATCGTCTTATGTCCATGCAAATTAGCTAAATTGGTCTTAGATCTTCTGGGTCGTTAAGCACAAGTCCTATTCTACCATTAATGATAATCTTGCTAACTTCTGTCATACAAATGAAACAAACGATTGACGTATTCTGAATTCCTAGCACTTTAGATACCATGATTTAATGAATCCAAATACAATTTTTAAGTGTAGTGGGAATTTGGACAACATGACTCTCATTTTTGGCACTTCTAAGCCATAGCATGAGCGCTCACACGAAATAAGTAGCGAAACTAAGTTCTGGCCAGTATTGTAAATCGTCCATTTCCTGCGCGAGATAACCAAGACTCTACTTCACATTTCTTTTGTCGTCTAATAGAGCTCCAAGGATATGAGGAAAACTCATTTTTTTAACTTCATACTTACGTGAATGACCGGAGTTACTTACCCTGGCCTCCGTTTCAATCGATGCTTGTCCACTGCGTTACACAACAGCACTCAAATTCAGCAATAGACATTTTGCAACATCTGATGTAAGTGGATGGTGTGTGCAAAGGAAGCTTGTTGCAAGATCGAGAATAGAAATGGTACGAATGTATTACAGCAGTAGAGCCCAGATTCTAAAGAGAAATTATCTACGAATAAATAGATGTACATTCTCCTATTTACTTCACTTCCCCAAAATTGAACATTTACAGCGCAGAAACGGAAATTAATTTTAAATTGATCTGCCACACTATTATGGACGAAAAAGTTCTGATCTATTAGCCTCCTGAAAATTCCTGGAGACAAAAGACTCGTACTCCTTTTCATTGTGCATTATTTGTGAGACAAAATGAGCTCAAATTACATCCGACGAAAGTCATCCCTTGGCCAACATCTTCTTTTGCATTACGCCAAAACTTAAAAATCTGGTGAGAACCGCTGCTGATATCTCTATTTCTATGCGAGACACTTTTACCACATGATCTCTTACCAAGATCGCTTAAAGACAGTCAAACTTGTGAAAATTAAGTTGTAACTCCCACTGTTTTAAAACTCTGTTATGCCAAAATGCAAATATAGGGGCTGGTGCGTTCGACAAAGCTTCTCTGAAATTATCCTTCAATTCAGTTGAAACTACAGTCAATAGAAGAACCACCAAATTTATAACGTTGTTTGCGGTATGTAAAGAGTCGAGTCTAGCAAAAATAAGCGCTCTCGCGTCAGTTACTTCAGATTCTATATCGATTGAGGCGTCAATAACCCAGAAGAGAACAAAGCGTATTAAAGATTTATCATTTACCAGACCTCAAGAACCCAAACCATCCAGGCTTACCTAAAAAACAGTTCTCTCGAAGGCGTTCGATAAATTAGTTTGTGTTGGGCCTTCTCTAGTTGAACCGTAAAATGTGACCCACATAACAAAATTGACGTTGTTCCAGAACGCGTCTACTTTAAAAATTTAGGAGCTCCGGGGTAAGTCAATCTACTCAAACCCTTCGTACGTAGAAAATTGATATAAATTTCTCATACGATTATCAAAATACCCTACGTCCTATCGCAGCATTTTAAAAGTCAGATAGTAATACTTTTGTGTGTGCTTTTACAGCAAGGCCACCTTTATTTTCCTGAACTACTGAACATGAGTGTTCTTATTTTCACTACAACTTAATTAATCGATTATTCCAGCTCAATGATAAACACCACCAATTTGTATTCCCATCGGGTATATTGTTGCATTGAAGGGAAAGTTCGGTTACAAAAGCGGTCTCGCCAAGTCCGAAGAAGAGTATTGGAGCTTTCGTCTACTGTTGTGTTTGCAAACGTGTGGTGAATATTAATGTTGTCTGATACGATTCAGTGAACATTCCGATATATTTATTATTGGATGAAAGTTTCAAGGGGCAGAAGAAAATTAGATGTTTAGGCTTGTTGCATTCAAATGGTTGATAAAGATTCGGTATGTCATTTAAACACCAACTTGTACTTAGCATTTATGGATCGCGATACACAGGTTAAATGCTTTAAGTTTACCACGAACGTCGGAAACTTTACAGTTCAGCATGTAGTTTGGGTTTGTCAGGTCAGTAGAATGTTGGTAGAGGTTTTCACTTAACACGTTTTAATTTGCAACGAGAAATGCTGCTGATGAAAATACGTAAAGGTTTCTGGCTAATACATGAAAGTTTTACAAACGTTGTAATGTCAACCTCAAAAAAGTTTTGCTATTGGTATTCTGCCGTGGTTGTACTTTCTAACTCAATGGATTAATTAATAGACTGGGAAAAGTTTGTTTGTGAAAAGGAACCAGTTTATTTTGTGGAATGGAGGCTAATGTTAAAACCTTTTAAGTCAAGATGTTGGAAAGATTATGCAACATTTTTGAGTATTTATTTCTTTAACAAGACAGATTGTACATCTAAAATCGGCTGTAGAAATTAGATGTGAATTAAATTCGTGTGTCTGTCAAGCCGTCAAGCAATTCTACATACTTATAATTTTCTATTGTAAAAAACCCGTTGATTTAGTATACTTAAAAGTTCCCTCAGAAGAATATCTGTAAAGCAGCACTACCGGTGTTTTGACACTCAATTTAACGGTTCAATGACAAAACTAAATGGAAAGGGGCACACAAAACCCGGATCTATTCATATCTCCTGCCTTTGAATCGAAAAAGATTGGAAAAATGTTTCTTTTCAAGGTAGGGTCGTGTGCTTGTTGACAACTCGTGTGAATCGTAAATCATGCTTTTATATCAAACGAAATTAGTTTTTCCAGTTTACCTTACTCGTTTAGAGAGGTTTATATTTTTAAAACTATAAGAGTGTACGTGTTTATGTATGTATATCAAAGCAGTTAAAACGAATCAAACAAAACACGGAGATTACTACAGAATCTACAGCACAACAGGAAGGCAAATATGATACCAAAGAAAGTGAGAAAGATTGCACAATGATTTATACCGTCAGTCTAATCTTTTGATTAGATCGCATAAATCATTACGATCTCCTTCACTTTCTCATTTCGTTTATTTGAATCTCTTTGAAAGAGTACAAACAATGTCAAAGCTTTCCTTTTTGTATGCTCTAGCAGGTTTATTCAGAAAATAATGAAGATGTCAAGCTGTTTTGATTGTTTCTTTGGCATGTGTGCATGTTGCAATACGAAAATGAAGGGAAAAAGGTTTGTGTCTCCTCCTAAATTATATAACGGTATACTATAATTTAGGACTCATACTTTTGGATTTCGCAACAATCTTGTACATTTGAATCACTTACTACGATTGAGATATTACTTACCTTTTATTTTGGAAACTTCTTACGAGATTTGAATGCGACCTGAGGTCACCTTCAAAATAAAAATTAAATTTAAAAATTTTCTCTGGTGTAAAAGCATTTCATTTTTTTGTGTTTCCTTGTGACATTTGATAACCGTTTAAACTCAATAGAAGCAATTTAAGAGGACAACAATAAACACGGACGAAAGTCTGATTCATTCACCAACTTACACAATGTTTCTTATTTTACGTCCTTCTTTTCGTTTCTTATGTCCTTACCTTAATAATAACAAACAATTCAAATATGAAATTAAACTCTGCAAATAAATCATTTCAAACGGTTGATATTTAACATGTGACATTTTTACATAACTAAATGATATGCTTTAAAATGGAGTTGCATTGCTCAACAAATTACGATAACAATTGGAAGTAGTTTACTTACGTGGAAAAACTTGTAAACCCATATTTTGCTGTTCAGATAGGTATGAGACACATTTCTCAGAATTATATAGTACTCAAGAGGACCTTTGAATGTGCCCCCGCATTTAAATTGCAACTTAGATCGGACAACGTGCCTGGAATTATAATGTTCGCATTTACACTCGGGTTGCTGATGGGTTAAAGGTGAGCCCAGGATCAATATCAAAATGTTTCGCTTACCTATGTATAACAAAATTCCAAAAATTGAAACCATAACAAACACCTAGCTACTTTCAAAATACTTTTCCCTACGCGAGCTGCAAACAAGCAGCTGAATATCTATGTCCATTAGGTTTTGTATTATGGAAACAAACACATTCTCCAAAGAATAAAACTAAAATATTCATTTAATTTAGTGCTGAGTATAAATCCAAGGGATAGAGGCACCACACTCGTCTTTCCACTTTGAGAAGTACTAAATGTACATATATATGGAACCAAAAACAATAATATTCCCACAAGACAACTTTTACAGCTTGCCTGTTTAAGTTGGAAACTTGTGGAGAACATGCTTGAGGAGAAAGTTTGCCCGTTTTCATCTTCCTAATTACATTCAAATGGCCGCTAATGTCAACAAGCATAATGGAGGCTTGACAACGTGTTTATATGTGGGTTTACACTTGAATGCTTCCTTTTAGCATTCAGCAACAATAGCATCTGCAGTAAATTTTTGGTCATGTTTTGCCTTTTGGAGAACCAGTCAGCATCATTGTGCAAGATTTATGGGACAAAAGAAATTTAATCCGCAAAAAGAAAGGTAAACATGTGTATGCACGTATTTTAGGAGCAATACATAATGTTTCAGATATAAGCCAATTTACATTCAGGTCTAGATGCGAAAAATATCGTTAAATTGGGAATTTTTCCGCAATGCTGTTTGTCGGTTTGAATCGCGGAAGTTCCGACCCCATTTTTACTCTCATAATATGAATAGCATCATGTTTTTCCCTCTGTCATTTTAAAAAAGATTGTATCTTTCATCTTGCAAACAAAAATGTGACAACCAAAGGATGCTCGAATATAAGCATGTTCTGTTTTTATTAAACACTCAATGAGATTTTATAGCGCTTACAACAGCTGTTATGTCCTTTTATGCCCCATAAAGAATGAACCAGACAACACATTTTTATCTCGTCTTGAATTATAATAGCATCCAATGATGGAGAAAGTGTTTATGAGCGTAATAATTGTTGCAGCTGCAGCCTTTGCTCGTAGTAGTTTCCTTCTTTCACATAATGCTTGAGATTTTTTGTGTCTCCCAAAAAATAGATGGTTTTATTCCAACCGTGTCTAATGTAATGGCCAGTATTGATGTTTGGGTGAGGATCACGTCGAGCACGTTTCGTAGCCATGATCATGCTCTGAGTTGGTGAAACTAGAAGGTTTGTAATTGGTCTTTCTAAACTCTGATCAATTTTTTGCTAAAGCAAACATTCAGTGCTCTTAACAAATAAAAGTCAAACACCATTTTCCACTCTGGTACTTTCATAATATTTGTGTTGTATTGTTTCTGGGCATGTTGAATTGGAAACGAAAATTGGGTTCTCTTTTCATGGCGATTGTATTTTTTATTTAATTCGTTTTCCTTTATAGGAATTTGAACTCTTCTTCTATTTTTAGTATCTGGACTGATTTTAAAACTGTTCACTATTTCGATCGATACTCCAAGAAGGAAAATGGGAAAGGGATGCCGATGGCAAAATTGGTGAAATTGCAACACCCTTTAAACTGGCATGGTTTTTAATAAACAGATCGCTTGTGTGAAATAAAATGTTTTGGGATGTTGACATTGTAAAATAAATGGTCCAATAATTTGTTTAAAATCTTTTACTTCATTTGTTTAAAAATTTATTTATCGTTTTAAAAATATTGTGTATGTTACAAGTTTTTCACAATAATTTATTATCTCATTGGTCTCTACACGATTAAAGCAATAAATAGTTGTCAAACTCAACCAAAAGTCTCCTAGCACCTGAATAAGAAACCCACAAAAAATGTATACGCATTATATATGTTTATAACCCAATATATTCGGGGATTAAACAAACTTTACCTTGAAAATGCTTCTCCACCAGGAGCAGCCGTTGTGAACTGGTATGGACTGCAGTAGTCGTGGTAAAGTCCATCACCTACCTCCCCGCCGGTTGGGCAGCTATCATCAGCTGCCTCCATGCTGAGTTGTTGATGATGATGATAAAGTTTCTGCTGCTGGTTTGGAATAGAAGATGAGCGAAACTGGGAGGGAGGTTCGATCTCTTTTGGAAATTCAATCTGACAAGGAACTGAAAAAGAAGGAAGTTATTAGCCATATCATCAAAAGTTGAAGATTATAAAAACTACATGCGCAACATGCCTTGCTGCATATGCATTTCCTCAAGAGAAGTCGAAGCTCTACCAGACTTTCTCCGGCTTCTTTTTGAAACGCTACGCAGCATCACAGTGGGTGCTTCATAGTTATCATTTTGACCAAAGCTCTGCAGGCGAAGTGTTGAATTCCGAATTGTCATTGGGATGGGCTTGGTAGAATTGAGAGTAGCGTAGATAGACATGGCTTCGGGGCAACCTGACCCATTTTCCCCAGCACATTTACTCATCCCATCTGACGAGCTGAGCCACGTTTGCTGGCTTGAACTTTGCTTGATTCTCCATTCCGATTTTGCTTGATTTCTATAGAGAAAAAACTGTACTCTTTCACAGTTGAAAATGCCCGTAAATATTTCAATGCGAGACTTTGCAGTACCTTCGTTTGACGAGCATAAGGACACAAACGGCTAAGGCAAAAGTGCAAATGATCCCGGAAACAATGGGCACAACCACATGCGGATCTGTGTAGAATGACACGTTGCTGTCATTTATAGCTTCCTCCTTTTCAACTCGCTCTGACATTTTCGCGTAATTTGTGAAAAAATCTGGAAACAAAAGAATTCGTCTCTCTGGAACATCTGCACTTTACTACGTTGAGATTTTGTACAATTCATTTTCAAACCTGGATGGGATTCCACCTTGAAAACTTTCACCACCGAGCCAGCATCATTTTCAACTCTGATTTTAATGTCATACTTGCCACTAAGCTCGGTCTGAATTACAAAGAGTCTGGTGGAATTGTCTCTTTTGTAGATTCTCATCCAAGAGCCTGGAAAGGATGCTTTTTTATATTCAATGTTAAAACTGCTAATGGGACAGCCACCATCTGACCATCTCGACAGGTCAATTCTGATCATTGTTCCATTTCCATCGAGAACCTCTGTTAGTTTGGGATTTCTGGTGGATTCCCATTTGTGCGAGCACTCAATACCTTGCTCGGCTCTCCTTTCCCAACCCAATTCTCACCAAGAATACTAAAAGGTATTGTGCTCCACACAAAAGATTTTCTACCAAATAGGAGGTCAGTCTTGGTCCCAGTCGAATGGATTTCCATTCTTTTGACGAGCTGGATTGCAGTTTTTGCTGATATTGCAAAACGTAAGCTCTCAACGGAGGCTCAACATGCTCGGGCAAGTCCCAGTGGATTTGTATGGAAGATTCCGTGACATAGCCGATGAAAATTGGAATCTGAGGAGGTGGCCTACTGATAAGAACACGATGCTCAATCTCATCTGAGCCGTGCTCATTCTCGACCTTGCATTTATACACTCCTTCATCTGAATCCTTAAAAAAGTGAAAGCAAAACATAATGTGAAAGTACGGCTTTCAGCTGTTGCTTGAGCAGCTTTCCCTACCTTCACTCGGGATATGAGAAGCGACCCGTTTCGCACGTGAATATGAGGTGGCAAAGGAGGATTACTTCTAATCCAGAAGACTTTCGGTGACGGGATCCCTATGGCTTTGCATGGTAAAATGGCAGACAGTCCAAGTCTTGGGTATTTTACAACAGGGAAGGATGCTATTCTTGCTTTCACTGCGTTTGAAAATTGCCTTACAAAATCATCATGTTTAAAAAGCGTACTGACTGTTGAATTTAAAGATTGCTTACCTTTTGAGCTCAGCTGTATCGTCTCAATACGTGATGACTTTCCCATTCCAACATTCGTTGAAGCTTTCACCCAAAATAAATATTTTCTGGAAGTTTGAAGCCTTCGAATTTCTTGAGAAAAATTGTCATCCTCGTCGTCCGAAGCAGTTAGGAACTCTTTCTCTTTGATTTGAGAAGATTCCTCAGCCTTCCAAAATATTGTGAATTTGGTAATAACCCCGTTGGTGAAAATAGGAGGGAGCCAGTTCACAAGAACTGAGTTGCCGCTAATTGGAATCACTTTAATATCTGCTGGTTCTTCGGGAACTGCGCTTTACAAAGTAGAAATATGCATAACTAGTCACCAATGCACTTCAATTATAATGCACAAAAACACTTACTATCTTCTTCCGTCATGCAATTAGCTGGCTCTGACATGTTGCTTTCTCCACCAAGCGTGTATGCGAGTACTCTGATGGAATAACTTGTAAAACTTCGGAGTCCATGCAGAGTTGTTTCCCGATTGCTCGTTTTCTTCACTTCTCCTTTCACCCCTGCAATTAATATATGCATTATGAATGGGAGAAAGTTAAGTGCTTTCTCCACTAAATTTACCTACCCATTTCCTCCGCTTCAAGGGGAAGATAAATGACCTTGTAGCCGAGTATATGACCATTTGATAAATGAAAAGGTGGAGGTTCCCACTGGACCTGCAAACTTTTCGGGGAAAGTGCCTCACAGTGCAAATAAATTGGAGGAGAATCTGGTGCTAAATGTTAAAAACAAAGCAATTATTATCCCTTCAAATATTAATGATAGCAAATGGAATAAATGATTCTATTTCCAATTCCAACCTCCTTCGGGCGTCTGTACAAAAATAAAAGGGGAAGTTGGTCCTATCCCCGCATTATTATATGCTTTCACTGAAATCTTGTATTGGGAATTCGGCTGAAGTTTATTCAGCTGAGCTTGGAGCTCCCACTTCTGGTCCAGAATAATTGTTTCATTCTTTTTTTGAGCGGCTGCCCCACCATTTCTATTTGGAGCTAGTACCAAATTGCTTTGAAGATTTGCGGTAACTTGATAGCCCAGAATTTCGCCATGAGTCAAAGAGGGATCTGGTGGTTCCCATCGAACGTTAATGGTTCTTGACCCGACCGCAACAGCAGAAACATTCGTGGGAGAACCTGATGGAGCCTCAGGCAGTGTCAGGACTGACAAAGCTTCAGTTGGAAAGCTGTGTCCAATATCGTTGAAAGCAAAGAGCCGAATATCATAATTTGTTATGGGATTCAGTGACTCAATCACGGCTTGTGTGGATGGGTTCTTAACACTCATGTTGAACACTTGTCCGCCTTCCCAAGAGGAAATTGTGGACGTTTTCCACTGAAGGAGAAAGTGGGTCACGGGAACCAACCAGTCAGCCCCAAACCACCTCAACCGGATGAACCGAGAGCCAATTTCCTCAACCCTCAAATTTTCCGGAGGCAGTGGTCTTGCTGTTTCAACAATGAACAGGAAACGTCCACCCTGTCTTATCTGAGACTAATGATAAAAAGGTTTGAGTGAAAGGCATACCTTTGACTTCCAGATTGATCCTATCTTCATCCCATCCATACTGATTAGATGCGATGCACCCATAAAACCCAGAATCTGCTCGCTCACTCGAATCAATTCGCAACTCAGCGAAAACCACGCTTGAGTTCCTGTCAACAACCGTTTCATGCTGGACGAGACGAGATGATGTTGCTGATGGAGGTTGAGGCTCTATTATAACCGAATCCTTTTTCCAGCTCACTTGAACTGGCGGATCTCCTCGCATCTCACACTTTAACAATGCTGGCAGTCCTTCAGCCACAACGAGGGTTGTCATCGTGGCAGAAACTTTGGCAGGAGCTATTGAGCCAAGTAATTTTAATGAATTTCACGTCCTTCACACATTCCATTCATAAAACTAATTCCCTGAGCATAAACCCTTCTTGCTTTCTCCAAAAGAAAGTTTTTGAAATGGAGCTTCCAGTCTAACGAACCATTCTTGTTGAAATTCAATCCGCTTATCCGACTTTTACTCATTGAATTAAAAGAAGGCTGCTCCAATTCATCAAGATACCATTTTCACTCAAGAACAAATCAACTTTCTCCACAAAACCTAATGAAGTAGCTTGCAAACCCTATTGTTAACCCAAATCAAGATGGTTGAATTGTTCTTCCAAATACAGCGGTGGGAATTAAAATTGGGTAGTTTTGCAATCAAAAACTTTTCAAGATCTATCCGATGGTGAAAGCAGTGATGAAAATAATTCTTGTCTGGTTTTTAATACTTACTCATGACATGAAGTTGAATAGATTTTGAGATCCCGTTCCCAACACCGTTGATGGCCTCACAAACGTAGATGGATGCATCTGTCTCCCCCACTTGAAGAATTTTAAGACTCCCATCTTCCATCTGTTGAAACTTCTGATCTGTTCTAATGGAAGACTTCAGCCCGACACCACTAGAAGATTCTGGTTAAATTGTCGAGAGAATTGCAAACAAAGGAGGAATAGAGTGGGGGGGTTAACAAACCATTTAAAACTTTCACTCGCAAATTTACTATCGATTTGACGAGGAGAACTTCACTACTAAAATCATTATAATTATATAAACCTACCCCGATACCATGAAACTGTAGGTTTAGGAACGCCACTGGCAGAACATGGGAGAATGGCTGCAGAATTTAGAACTACTTTCACTTCCTCTGGCTCTTTGATCCAATAAGGGGGAACTGCATAACAAGAAAATGATCCTGAGCAGTGATCGTAACAATTTAATTTTTTTACAGCTCATCTTTACCTTTAACCTTCAACTCTGCTGATTGTTTGACAACTGTAGCTGCATTAGAAGCAGAGCAAGTCCACTCTCCACTGTGATGGTGGTGAAGTTGTTCAAAAACTAAGACGCTAAGAAATTCCATCACTCTGTTTTCTGTTGCATTCAGTCCATTTGTGAGTGGCAATGAGTCTTTAAACCAAATTATGTCTATGGGAAGATCGCCAGAGATAACGTTACAGGAAATGGATGTTCTCTGTCCTTCCCGTAGATCGTCATCGAATTTAAAGGACGAAATGATTGGAGGTCCTGTTGCATAATCAGGAAGCTTTTTTAACAGCAAGTCAAAAATTTAAAAAAGTAAATGTCAATTTAATTTTAATTTCTTACTCATTACGTTTACGTCCACAAACCCTGAGGCAACTTCTCCTTTTCTATTTGAAACTATGCAATTAAACCTTCCAATGTCCGATGCTTTTGAAGCCCGCTCTATTTGAAGCGTGCCGTTGGCAAGAATTGTAAATCGATTGCCTTTTCTGCTTTCACCACTTGTTCTTTTTCCATCGTTGCCCTTATCTGAGAGTGTAATATCACGTGAATCTTTTTGCCACACTACTTTATCCACTGGAAAACCTCCGTAGTGACATGGAATCCACGCATTTTCTCCTGCTGCTAAGGTAATAGCTTTCATTTCTTTAACAAAAATTGGCCCTGAAATATATACATCAAGGGCAAGTTGAGAACCTCTCGATTTACTTGAAACGTGTTGCACTAAAACGCTGACATACCATAAATATTCAAACGAGCCGAATGAAAAGATTTTCCAACTAGATTGGACGCCTCACATCTGTAAGCTCCGCTGTCTCCGCGGCGAACTTGGGAAATGTTGAGGTGGCTCACTTTCTCAGAGCTTTGCAGCTGGTAAAAGCCAATAGAGATGCGAGTATGCAGCTGCTGATAACCCTGGTCTACTCCTGGTGAAAGTAGTACATCATCGACAAACCAAGCGAATGAAGGAGTGGGATTTCCAGTAGCAGAACACTTGAGGGAAACAGATGGGCCCGGTTGAAGACTTTGGGAAATAAATGTTTGAACAATTTCTGGCGCAGAGGCTAATAATATAAAATAAAATATCAAAACAACCTCTACAAAGTGTTCTACCAGGTTTTTAATGACAAAATTTAGATTTTCTACACACCTTCAAAAATAATGCTGCTGGAAGCCTGGAGGCTTTTCAAACTTTCACCCTCAACTTTCACTTCCGCAAAACACTGGTAGACCCCTTGATCTTCAAGTTTTGCATTAAAAATTTGCAGTTTATGTTGCGGTGGCAATAAGTTAATCCGACTGTTTCTTTGGAGCAGCTTTCCATTCTTAAACCAACTGGAATGACAAAGTCAAACCCAAATTTGTTTGAAATATTGCTTTATTTTATGCGCAATTTCCAGCAAAAGTTTTTATGACGTGCTTTACCTACGCAAATAAATTTGACAAATTTTAATAAACTCACATAAAATCCACATTACTCATGGATTTATTGCGGTGGTCGTCCAGCTCCTTCTTAACTTTGCATGTGAGCTCAATACTTTCCCCATTCCGAACAAGTTTTCTCCCCGGCACAATCACCAACTCGGGACTCTTCTCCAGGAGAAAGTGGTAGTCTATCGTGAAAGTTCCGAATGTATTGCTCACTTCGCAACGAAATGTCCCATTGTGTAAAAGAGGATTAGTAGGAGAAAGCCGTAAAAGCGGCCCTTGGGAAATGGCTGAACTATCCACTATTGATGTGACAGGTACAAATTTTCCTTTATGATATTTTTCCCATCTAGTCCACAAAATTGGAAAATTTATAGCCAACCTTATCAATATGAGCCATTGATGATTATGGTGAAAGTAGGAGAAAGTGATTATACCTAAAACTTGGTGGTGGGCTACCAACAGCCAAGCAAATAAAGTCAGTTGTCTTACCAACCTCTCCTCTTATCACATTATCATTTTCCCTTAATATTGAAGAGTTACTTAGAAATATAAGCTTGGGTTGTGGTGAAAGTTCTCCTATAGAAAATATCATTGAATTATCATTAACCAGGTCTTATTCAACCCGAGATGATGATCAGCATTCTTTACCTTTAGATTTGAGAAGAAAAGGAGTGCTTGCTTGAATTTTCTTATTGAAGCGGCTTTCTCCAATGCAGACAAAAAGCTGCTGATACTTTGCCTGCAATATGAGGAGGGAACCATTTGTGCTGACTTTGTAGCTGGAGATGGAAAACAAAGACAAAAATAGATATGATAAAAGACGGTTTTAGCAGAAGAAAGTACGTGCTATTAAGGCCATGAATGCGGTAGCCGTGTGTTTTCAAGGTTGTCATTTGTAAGATGTGCACGTATTCCATGAAAACATTTCCCTTGGGAGGGATACATGCATGATAAAAATTTTATGGGTTGTAAGACGATATGTTGAAGAAGAAGAGGTAATAGGATTTCAAGGTAAATCCTCAAGGAAATGATGAGTTTAGCGGGAAGGCTTAAGAAAGTGCCCCATGAATTTTGTATGTTTTTCTTCAAAAACTTGAATGGAAAGTTGCATGCACGGGTGCATAACCTCTCAAGCAGGCTGATGGTTTTTACGTACCGATTGTCCTCCTCGGTGATTTCAGTCTCGTGCCCGAACTGGTCTATACTTTTCCAAAGGACTTTTACAAACTGTGCGTAGAAAGTCGGCGTGACATCACAGAACAAGAGCACAGGACTCCCTTCCAAAATCAAGTCATTGTAGTCTGATGATCTTAAAGTATTTCTGTGCCTCCAAGTTGAGATCACAAGTTCAAATGGATGATCTATAACGGCACGAACGCTGAAGAGTGGGCTGAGGAACGTGCCAACTGGATTCCTCACGGAGCATCGATACTCTCCATTATGAACGGTGGGAATGTATTCGTCTGGTCTGAAGGTTTTGAACTGTAACGAACCGTTTTGTAGCTGCTCTCTGCAAACAAAGTCAGCTGAGGTTTTAATCTCTTGAGTTTAGCAGCTGTCATACGGGTTGATAATAGTGGTAATGACGTAGAATGAAATTATAACTAGTTAAATAGACCAGATACGAAGGAGGAACGCTTGAAAATGAATTTTTAATTAACAAGTTACACAAAGGGTGAGCAATGCGACAGTTTCGTTTGCTTATGAATTAAAAGTTACATTTCTCAGATCTATGAACTATTCACATTGTAAATTCTATTTGTGAGAGATATAACTACTTCCGAGTCTATTCAGAAAATTAAATTCCACGAGTCTCATTAATCTTCCTAACGTCGTGGCTTGTTCCTTAAATTCATGTGAGGACAAATGACAGTGACTGGAGAATAAATTATGCATTGCAGTAGCAGTTGCTGTGCTGGAAGTATATTATCCCTATTCACTACTTCTTCAGAAAATTGCAAAAAGTCCCGCAAATTTTACCCAAACTTGAAAATAGCCCATGAAGGTGAAAATGTGAAAATTTTTACCTTAACTAATTCCCTTTAAACATGGCAAAACATTGAAAAGTAAACTGTTTTAACGGAGGCATTACTGACCTTAGTCGAGGAATATTTTCAAGTTCCTCTCCAGCTGCGCTAAGCCATGTAATGGTTAAAGGTGGAGATCCTCTACCCCGGCAAGTTAACGTCAATCCAACCGTGTTTGAAAAGTGGGTCAATGAACCAGGTGCCAATTCTAATTCTGGTCCATTTAATTCTACTCGTGCTGTTCTTCCAAAACCTGTAATGTTTAAGTATGTATTTTAACAAACATTTTCGAATAGTCTTGCAAAACAAAAAATCTAACGTCAAAATTGTCATTTTTATTTATATGTAACACTTTGGATTTGTGGTTTTTGCTTGTCAACGACAGTGATATCAAGTAGAACAATCGATTTGAAATACTGTCGTTTCTGAAATCGAACTAGGAACCTTTACATCTTTCTCACACGATTCTGTCATATTACCTGTGTTCTATCTAGTTAGCTATAAAAAGGCCGTTTCATTGGTGAAAGTCAACAAAAGTAAATTGGATAAAACAAAAAAGGTAGTGAATTGGATTACATTTCTTTTGTCTCTTTGATCTGAGGGACGTGTGACACAATTCGATAACCAAGTACGTGTCTTCATGCTGATGCAATCTGCTCTTGCTCAGTTCGTTTAGTGTCACCCAATGATTCTTTGCAAAAAATACCTTATATCTTGCCTTTTTGCACTTGCACAAAGAATGACAATAAAAGACAACTGAAATAGCTTTCCCTCTGATCTGTTTCAACTGATGCATAACGTGATTCCACTTTCCTCGTTCCATTTTGCTTCACTGAACTTTAGACTTTGCCCAATTCATTCATTTCGAGAATTTGAAAGAGTAAGCTATTGTCAACATAAGGATTCCTTTTGGGGTGCACTCATTCTCCCGAAAAATTTATGGCTTTGTAGCAAATTGCACTTTCACACGAAATGAGAAAATATGCACGTCTTACATTTCCATCCCGACATGATGGTTTTTATCACGAATTATCAGCATTAGAGTTGCCTTTCGACTTTTTGAGGATGCATTTAATTCCCTGTGTAAGTAAAGTGATAAATTTCAGAGTGTTGAGCACCTGCTTCCCACTTTACGGTTGCTAAGATCTATGCTTTCCGTCATTTTCCAAACGGTTCAGAGTAATTTTCTATGAGTAAGATATATCATCAAGCTGTCTCAAATAAATTACTAAACTTTTCTCAAAAGTTTGAAAAAGTCAGGGGTAAATGTAAGGCAAAATTTTAAGTGCGTATATACATAACTTTTAAGAGATGGCATATAACAGATGTCTAGGATTGGCTAACAAATGTGACTTTTAACGACATCGCAAAAAATACAATTTACATAGAATAATGTTTGCGAGCTTCACTTTTAATTTTCAAAGGGGAACAAAAGTGATTGTCGTTTTACTAGGAACAACAGCAAGATTTTCACAAATAGTGTTTTAATGATTGTGTTCAAACTAGAAGAAAGAAAACAATAAAAAATTCTGAGGACAATCATGCAAGATGACATTAAAACAAGAACCCACAAAAGAATTTAAAATACAAAGCAGTTGTGGTCTAGACAGCTAAAGAACACAACGGATTCATCAAAACAAAAGCGACGCTCATAATAACAGACGTCTTGTAGCTTTTCTCTCATGTTCACGTCATATTAAACTTTGTCTTGAACACACAAAAGATTGCTTTGTTTCTTTTCAAAGTCAGAAACAGATAATAAAATGAAACAATGCTTTTCCAAGACATGACAAAGTTGGAAACTTTCTCAAGAATCCAATACAACAAGAACGTTTGGTTTTTTCACCCAAACAAATATTTGATATATTATGTAAATAACATGTGCTAACTTACTAAGACATAGAGTCACAATTAAAACCAGGCATGATATTCCCATCTCCATTGCTTCTTTTTCAAACAAGTCACAATAAATCCATGTCAAATATGAGCACTCTTGATACTTAACAAGAATTCAACAACTCTTGTAACAATTTCTGTCACAAGATAACTGGAGGAACAAGAAAATGTACTGATGTAACTTGCAAAACTCACAACACTTGTCACCTCAACAATTTTGAGGAAGAGTTTACAAACCACATTTTATATAAATGTGTCAACTTTCTGTGTTCACAAATTGCATTGACAAAAGATTTATTGAATTGCTGAGTTCTCCCACTTAATAATGGGGAAGTTTTGAAACATAAAACAACTGTGACTCTTTAAAAACAAACACTGATCACAAAGCAGTTTAAAAATCAGGATCCAACGGACGGGTGAAAGTAGGAGAGCTACTTCCCTAGCAATTAAAAAGCGTGTCATGTAACGGTATTTCACTATGTAACAAAGTCTTTTCAAAATATGCAATCTAGAAATTTTTTACAGTGTGTTCACGCTTGTGAACGTTTTTAACAGCTTCAACACTATTGCACTATCGAATTACAGTTGAAACTAGATCAACCCAACTTACTTAAATGAATAAAGAACGAAGATGTGGAGATAAAACATTTCGTGAACAAAACAGCACAAAACTTCCTGGCAGAATAATACAGCAAAGAAAGGAGCATGATGTTTCAAAGTTGTGGTGAAAATTTTACGCAAATCTGTAGAGCCAAGTGAAAGTTGCTGTCGAGACGAGGGAGAAAGTGAGACTGGGTCTTGATCCAACAAAACTGAACCTTTTTGGGAAGGGACGAGTTGCGATACTGATGCTGGTTCCTGGAGTACTGACAGTGTGGACTGAATCTAGAAATGAAAGCACAATTTGTTCAACACCGCACGTAACTTAAAAATGGGTTGGAATGAAATTGTAGTTGCATATTTCATACACCCCAATTTACTGTACTCCACTTCAATCTCTTTTGAAAGTCTTTGCTTAGAAATTCACTAATCAGCTAGGTTTTTATCGGGTTCACATTTCAAACCTATCAATAATCATCAAGTTCCTCTGCTTTCGTAACCCTTCCTTCTGACCAAGAAATAATACCACCAGGAATATTTTGCAGTGTGATGGTTTGCTGTGCCAATTTTGGCTAATTGAAGTTTTTCACGAAAAAGTTTGCAAAATAAAACTACAAAGCTCTACTCTTTGTTTGTCATGAGTGATGCAGTATACGTTTTAGGTTGCATCCGGTTATCTTTCACTGTGTATGTCTTTCGCTTGAACAAACAGCATTTCCACACGAACTCAACGTATATGTTTCCTTTCTTCCACAATGCAGCTACTAAACGGCTATCATAGCTTCCAACTCATTATGTATGCAGACTGAAGCTCCTTTTTCTGAAGCTTTCAGCTTTTCACTTCCAGTTGGGTAGTCAAAATTACGTGCCTTTCCCTTTATTCCAAACAAGAATGAGAAAGGGAGCCAACATACACAACGAAACAAACCTAAATTATCACCTCTGTTTGTTGGTTTAAATGACAAGTATATGTGTTTTTTATTTTTATATTGGGGATCGAGGTCAGAGATAGGAAGAGGTTACCCTTTTCTAGTTTCCCATCAAAATGAAGAAATGGCACAAGTAAGATACTTTCAAACAAATATTTCATTTTATAACTACTATTATTGTGGTTTTACATGCATCTCATGTTCCTCTAGGTTGTTCATACTCTATGGAAACATGACAAATTACAACATACAAACAAACAACAAACTAACAGGTGCTGGAGAAAGAAAGCCCAAGAGTTGCATAAATTATTATGCAACCAAATCTGAAGACTTCAGAAAAACGATATAAATCATTTGGTAGGCATGGTAAGGACAGACACAGTAGTTGATAGTATTTTATCATGAGTTGCACTCATATGTAATTTTTTGCAGATAGTTGTTGTTTCAAAAAATATTATGTTTATGAAAATATATTCTGTCGCATTTAATTTTTTGAATTTATTCGCTAAAAAATTAGAATTAATTTTAGTTCATTATCTTAGAAGAAGAATAAGTGTTTATTATATTCATTGAGTGTAAACTAGTACCTGAAAACCTTCTCATGGACAACCAATACCATCACATATCCAACTGCTTTATATACAAAAGAAGAGAATAGCTGCATAACACAAGTTCGCAATTTGACCCGGAAGGAAACTTGCAGACCAGGCTTGAATTATCTTTTCTTTCGTATTATAAGTTTCTCTGTCGTCTAATGAAGTGATTCTGCAAAACCCACTGAAAAAAAGAAATCACGGTTTCTATATCTTTTTTAGTTTCAACTGCGACAGGCTTAAAAATTAAACCTCTTAGTGAACAAGTATACTTTGTCATTTCTTTCAAGAATTCTTTGATTCGAAATTCCGTCCTATGACAATTTTGTAAACTGAACAGTAATATCTCCATCTCTCTCAAAATTGGTTTCTTTCTCGTGTTCATAGTGCAACCTTAATTTGGAAAATAGTTACTGTGCTTCCGGATTCTTCATTATCTGTCGACTAAGAGATTAAAGCATGTGGAACCACAACGCAGACCTCGAAATTAGGAGAGGATGTTAAAGAAAGGCGGGACGAAATATGTTTTATTCATTAGTCCAATTTTCTCTCAAATCAGAATGTCTCATCTTTTACCTTTCGCTTCTGAAACTATGTGAATTTACTAGTAACAGGACAGCTGCAGCAACACATTTTGGTTGATGAAATACAAATTAATGTAAATTACTAATTCCATGCAATATAAATTTTACTCGGATTTAAACAGAGCAAGTTAAAATGCTAAGCTCATTGGAAAACCATCACAGATGCTCTAAAATGGGACTAATTTTAAAGTATTTGTAAATTAGACTTTTGGTTACTATACGATATTATTTTAAACTGCTTATTATCATCGAGGCTGAAAATTTATTTGATAAAATTACGAAAGTAAGTTTTCTGGAATCATTTTGTTGTTTTTTAAATCCGCTTAAACAACAAGAAAACAGTTGAAGTGTCGTCATGTAGCACAAGTAGTTACTAATGGTCATACTTTTAGATCTCTTACTTTAACCTGGGGTCACATTTTATTGCTTTTAAAGAGGAAAACTTCTTTTAAAAACTTACCAAAAATTCTTTGCTTTTGTTTTATTATAAAATACGCTGATGTATTGTTTGCCCACAGGAAAAATAAAAAAGAAACGACAAGCTTTTCTCATTAAACACGAACTAGCACTTCAGCCACAATCACAATTCAACGGAAGCCGATGACGGTGTGCCATGATGATATGTTCCAAAGAGCTTTTTAATGTTTCTAAGTCTCTTCAACAGCATCGTAAGCACGTGCTTGCTAGTCTTGTAAGAGCAGTACCTGGAGAAGGATTGACTGCGAGTTGTTGCCAAGACGAAAGAGAAAGTAAGACTGAAGCGAGATTGGAAAAGCGACGAGATCTTTTTGCTACAAGATGTGGGGCATCTCAAGATTAGTTCATTTTCATCCAACGTGGAACAGATCTAAACTACTTTTCTGTCGAGAAGGAGCTTAAACATTATGGATCTTATTTTCATCTACGTGCTCAATTAGAGGAAAAACACAGTAATACTGTCATTACCAAAATAAATCGTCCATTACGCTCTAGTATTTTCCACATAAAGCAAAACTCATGAACCATTATGAAAGGTAATTTGAGATCGTCATTTATATGATTTGTAATTTTAAACAATTATCAGTAAGAGTTCAAATGATTAAACAACTTCAATAGTTAGAAGCATTTAATCTCATTTGAATATTCATCGTCATCAGGGAAATTGAGGGAGATTCGAATCCATGTAATTCAATACACATAATAAATTATAAGGAAATTTAACTACATAACTAGCAGTTTACTTCGTCTGGGACTTTTTCAATTTCCGAATCTAGAACATGAGATTCAATGACAATTCAAAATGTTTTAAAATCGCTGCCTCAAAACATGCAATGCAATTATGGTGTTATTTGATGGAAACTACGCAGCCATTAAATGCTTTCATCAAACTAGAAACTCATTTAGTTTAGTATCTGCAGCAATATAACTCTGTTGAGCCTGAGCTGTTGTTGTGCGATTACATCGTAAAGCTCTACTCAAAAATGGTTTTAAATTTGTTCTAAATTGAAAACCATTTTGTTCCAAACACTTTCACCAAACATAAAATTGAAGTTTCGTCTAATCGTAAGTAGGTATTTTGACACTTTCGGCAAAAAGTTTTTGCATTTACTACTAACCATTTTTCAATACGTCTTTTTCAAACATGATTGAAAAAGTTTTGTCATAAAGCATCTCTCCAGTAGAAGTATTCTTATTAAAGAAGTGCGCGTTTAGCTTGAAACCGTGTACACATAAAAATATTAAAAAAGTTAAATTTTGTGAATGCTTAATGTTTGAACACAAGCGACTGTCTGAAAACTTTATTAAATAAGGTTTCGAAGGTTTTTACTTGTTTTATCAAAAGTAGGTCAAACTTTATGAATGAAGGGTTTGCGAATAAGTCAACAAATGTTACAAAAATGCAGTTCACTCTGGTAGAGGGTAGGTAGCTTTCATAATCCTACCGGTAACTAATACTACATATTGTGTACAGATTTCAGACTATAAAACACATACTCGCATGTTTGGCTTTATGCAATCATGCAAGTAGATTTACGAGAAAATTATTATGTGAGCAAGCAAAGCTGTGAGCACTAAAATGTGCATTTAAGTGCCTTATAGGTCTAGTAAACTATGCAAAAACTAATAAATGCATGGCAAAGCAAAATAATGCATGTATCAACTCTGCAAGAAAAGCAACCTTGATTGTATGCATAGAAACCTTAAAAACTTCGGTGTTTCAGAACAGTTTGTCTAGAGAATCTCCCTTGTTTTTGTTTAACAAAGATGAACACATTCTCAAAAACTAATTTTCTTGGAAACCAGGATTACATGAAAAAGTTCAAGGAATCAAAATTGCTATTGGTGCAGTATTTCATCAATTTTTAAATATAATTTTACTCTTTAAGACCTTTTTTACTGTCAATTTCAAGAGACAACAGAGACTTTTCAAAAGACAAGTTGTGTTGAAAATATAACTTGCGTTGATGAATATGTAGAACACACAATTTGCAAACCTTTCGAATTTTTGATGAGGCATCGTTGACGTCGAAAACGGAGTCGTCAAAGGTATTAAATTGGCAACAACGGTGAAAAGACAGGCAAGGGTAAAGCTAAGCTGATGTTCTAAAAAGGGACATTTCAAAGAGCCTATCAGCTTGTAAGACCAACTTTGTAAGGAAAGCGTTCTGCTTATGTAAAAATCAATAACCAATACATAGCTAGAATGATTCATTACCACAACCGAGGGTTTGGTTTCAAACTTGACAGATTGAGAATTGCGAAAACCCACATCTTTAACATTCCGTCTGAAGGAATATTACAGGTAAAACCAGCTTTTTAAAATTCTTAAACGTTTCTTTAACTTTCACTGAGTTGTTGATTTTATTTAATGCCGATTTTGTCTGCATTTGATGAATATTCAAAAATGATTTATTTTAACACTGAATCCTACAATCCCTTAGACGACCGAGAGCGCAAGAGCTCAAGTCAACAAGAGGAAATTGGAGAGTGACAAAGGATTGTAGGTTCGATTACATTTATTTTGTCTCTTTGATCCGAAGGAAATGTGACACAATTTTAAAACATTGTACCTGTCTTTATCATGAGGTAACCTTCTTTATTCCTTTTAGAGAATTCGAGTGAATCCTTGCAAAACTTGATATCTGAGTTCTTATGAGAGCACACTATCTTTTTCACACTTGCAACAAAAAGGTGTGGTAATAAAATGTGAAGGATGGAACAAAAAAGATTTCTCTCTGATCTGTCACTACTCGAATGTGATGTGTTTCCATTTCACCTGTTCCAATTTGCTTCACTGAATTTCAGACTTCCTTTTTCATTTATTTCCAGGAAAAAAAGAATGAAATCATGAGTCAAGAAGAGACCCAAAGAAATGTTTCTAAGGTGCATTCATTCTTCAGTTAATTTATTACTTTGTAACAAATTACTTACTAGCCCACATTAAACGATAAATGGGCTGCCTCATATTACCTTCCAGTTTTGATGGTTTTTGTCACGAATTATCAGCAGTAATGCTGTCTCTTTTCTACTTTTGAAGATGCATACGTAATATATTATGACTCCTTTTATGAAGTGATAAAGTTGGTTATAATGCACGACTGCTTTTCACTGCATAAACAGCATTCAATCTTCTACATAAAAATGGCTTTAGGGCATAAAATACATCATCAACTTGTCTGGATTACATTACTTGGAAACGTTTCCAGATACTTTGGAGGAAACCAGATGTAGGTGTAATAAAGAAGTTACAAATTTAAGGAATAATACCAAATTCGAAGAAATTAAACGAAAAGCTTTCTACGGGAGTAGATGTCAACGACCGAAAGTTTTATACAATTTAATTTATTTTCACCTCACAGAAGATAAAATGTGCTAATTTTCTTGTAAGATCCAGCTCAACGAACTTTTATACTCATGAAATATTAGTTGTGAGCCCACAGGATGATGACATCTCTTAACGCACGGTAAATGCAAGAGTAAATGATATGGTAGTAAACATTTTTTAACTTAATTTTAAAAAAATACTAACTTGTCAACTGCCAATAGTGAGAAGTTAATCACGGGCATAATTTAAGTAAGAAATATATACAAAAAACGCAATGGAAGACTGACTTCTTCACTCATTTGGTTTCTTTAAATGGATGTGTTTATTACGTACGCGTCCAAGAACAAACATTGTTCACAAAGTCACACAAAAATCTTTCTGTGGAAAGAACTCTCTCACAAGGAAGCACTAAAACAAAATGTTTTACACAAGGTTACATTTTTATAGTTTTGAAAATATTTTCAGGATATTCAGTTCCATACTATTATTTAAATTATACTGTACCACTAACTCAGAAAAAAATGTCAATTTAAAACTTTATAATATAATAAATGTTACTACACACTTCAATCACTATACGACATGAGCCAAAGCAACGTAATGTTGCTGTTCCATTTAATTATATAATTGATAATAGCTACCGAAGATAATGAATATAGAGTTTATAAACTTCTGGAACACATACACCATATTTATGTTGTTTTTGTAAGTAGAAATGGAACAAAGTGTAATGAGCACGAAGTTTATTGAGGTGGAGCACCAACAAAGGAGAAAGTGGAACTAAACCTGAGTTTGATAGAGCAAGGAGATCCAACTCACTGTTTTGCAGGATGAATACGTAGTGGGGAGACATGAGAATCGTATGCAGTCTGCGGTCGAGAACGAATCATTTTGGCAAACTAGTCGAATTTATTTTTTACAGCTTTTTACAATTTTAACTGAAGTCTATTACACTTTTTGTGAATAAATTTGAGTTTTGATTGTACATCTGTTTAATGTTGGCATTTATTATATTATATTATTTAGACTAAGAAATGTGTTAATATATTATAGTTGTCTGTTTTTGCAGTTGTTAAAAACTCGACAAATTTTCACTGGTTAATAATAATGGTTGTTTGGTGGTTTTTATATAATCATTCTTACTAATTATTTGTAAAGATTTCTTACCGTCATACAATACAATATACAAATCTATACTAAAAAGTTTCTACAACAACGCACCAAATTACCTCAATTCTATTCAATGAATACTGAAATAATTAATTGTTAAGTGTTTAAAGTAAATGAAGTTTCCTTCGTTGTCTTGAGTCATCACGAACTTGTAATAAGTTTATGTCTGTGTTATGAGTGTATACTACTAAACTTTACGGTTTAAATATTTCCAAAGTCCAGTCAGGATAAAAAAGGAAGAGCAGGATCGACACACAGTGAAACGCTGTTAGCAAACCCCGCAAATGGAGTCTCTTTTCACTGTTCTAATCAATGTCCAATTAGCGTATCATTCTGTTTCCCACTTTCAGCAATCTCATCTTCTTGATTGGTTCTAAGATCATTAGGCTTGGCTATGTTTTCTTGAAACCTTCGGTTTGAAGGCCTGTAAGATTTATTTGAAAAGAGGCAATCAAGCAACCAGACAGATTGGATGTAACGATTCGGCAAAATTGCGTTTCATTACTCAACTTCATTTTTGATAACACTAAAGCTCTTATCCCAATTACTTTTGGATCATTGTGGAGAACATGTATGATAATAAGTGGACTCTTGGGTCTTTCAGCCAATAATATACGTTCAGTTGGCCTTGATGATGATGAGCTTGATGATGTGATGCATGTAAATTTCAAATAATCTTGGGGAAAATTAACATTAATCGTTCAATTTGTCCTTGTCAGTGTTAATGCTTAAGCCATAGTAATTTAAGACAACCATTTTTATGCAAGGCGTGAGCAATAAATAACAAATCTAAACACTTCGGTCTGAACTTTTTTACAGTTTTTATACTAACTCATTAAATACTACAAACAAACAATTCCAAAAAGGTTACTAAGAAATCAGGTGATTTGATCGCAAATTCAGTAGAACTACACGAATTCTAACGTTAAAGGTACATATCATTAAAATTTCAAAAAGGGAAAAACTTTCACGTTTCCTCAACATAATTCGGTACCTGAAATAAATAAATTGGTGCCTCATATACATGACTTACCTGAGATGTCCGTCTGTTCGGACTTGCATCATCTCATATGTTGACAGATATAGACTGAATTACCAGGTTTGGATAATAATTTGGAATTTCAAGGGCTTATATGAAAAATAGACTTGTCATCTTGTGATTAAAACTATATCAAGCCAGTACACCAAATCTTTGTTTATCCCAACTTCCGCTACGTAAGTGAATTTGCTTAACGCAGTTAAGCAGATTAATAATGTACTTAACTTTAAGGTACTTAAGGTAGTATTATAAAATTTTGAAGAAAATATAACATTTTGAGTCTAGTCTTTCCATAAATCACGTAACATGCATATACATATATGTTCACCTGAAAAAAACTGAAGACAATTTCTCCTAGTCTTCCCTATAAAAAGTTTTAGTTGGTATTAAAATCAGAATAATTTTTAGGCTTGTCGTAGTAGTGAACTAATGAAGCGTTGTCCAGTTTTCATATAATGGCGACATCTTTAATGCTAGAGGGCCTTGAGTTAAACCAATGGATTTGGAAACACGGCCCCTTTTTCCAATTTTACTTACAGTGGGATTCCGCACAAAAGCTTTTCAAAGTACCAGACAGTCCAAAAAATATCATAAAATGGTACTCATTCGTACTTCCGCTTCAGCTAATATTTTTTTGCCTCATTAACTATCTCATCTGTTTCGGACTTAACCATCTAAAAAGTGACAGTAACTCCACTTTCAACTGGGTGGTAACGTTGGCCCTTGTGCTCGTAAGCAGTTATACAGTTGGAACGGATTTATATTTTGCTAATTTAAGCCGTGCTCGGGACCTTGCCCAGTTTATAAACGCTATTCATAATTTTTCTTACCGACTTTGTGAACCAGATCGTTGGGGCACCGAATTAAAAAATTCAAATTTCAAGAAAAAAGTCAGTAAGATCCTGCTTGAGTTTCGAAACCAACCAGATTACCTAGGAATTTTAGTGAATTTGATATACCTTTTAATGGGTGCTGCGCCATGGGGTATTGCCATAGTAGCCTTGGGACTTCTACCTTTACTAGGGATGACGGTGGATCCGATTTATTTAGCAATGAAAGGGCTGCTTTCGGCTCAAACGGTAGATAGCATCTACTATTCCATTTATGTTTTTCCAATGATAGTAATTTTTTGCATTTTTTGGATGGGTGAAATCGCTCATACATTTTCCCACGTTTTGACAACACTTCTTGTCGTTGCACATTGCACAAAACAAGATTTACACAGCATCAGCAAACTTTTTAAAACTAAAGGATTGAGAGTGGCAATGATGGAATATCGTAAACTAATGATTTTACTGAGTGTTGGTAAAACATCAATATCCTTCCTCATTTTTATGACGATGGGAGTGGGCTACTGTATAATGGGACTCTTTGCATCAGTCACGATACTTGGATATCTTATCTTTCCGGGGGCAGTCTACTGCATTTTCCCTACTGTTACAGGAATTTGTGTTGTGATGCTAGTGGTTGCGTTACCGTATGCCACATATTGTTTCAAATATAGCCAAAATATGGTTCGCGAATGGACATTTAGATCGGCGTGGATGAGACGTTACAAACGGACGCTGAGAGCTTATAATCCAATTAGCTTCCATTTTGGATCATTTAGAGAACTGGATGATGAATCTAAAGCAGTTTATATTGGATCGATAATTGAACGAATTACGAACGGTGTGGTTTTTCTTAACAGTCCTTAGATTTCCATTGGAATAATTAATCTTCCATGTTATTTGATAAAATATTTTTATCTAGCACAACTGTTTTATCTATATAAAAAAAATCCTGCTAAAGTGTTGAGAGGAAATGAGTCGTTCTCATAAAAGTTCCAAGTTTGAAGCAATATAATTAAGCATTTTGTTGCTATATTCCAGGTCTTATTACAATACAATACAATAATGGACAAAATATAGTTCATGCACGAACGTTATGTCGGCATTGATGAGACAGTACACAGTACAAGCGGTTGTTGAGATCCATAATTTATGTTGTAGGGCGATAGCCTCAAAATAATCAATCCCGTTTTTTTAAAATATTCGTTTACTTCTTCCAGTTTAGAATTCATATAAACTTACAGAGTAAACTGTGCGACTTAAAGAAGTTGCATTTATTTTTACCGTCGTAAAAAATCATAATACCACGTCTATATATGTTTTTTTATTTTGAAACTTTTGTAAAGTGACCTTTAGTTAAAGAAGTCCTAAGGGTGCCTCAAACTTTTTGGCTCGATTTTGCTGAAAAATTGTAGGATAGTTCATTTTGATGCAAGATTGCATGTATGAGATTGGGTATCTTCGCTTTGCTTCCAAATACGAATTCGACTGTCTGCTGTTTCTAGTCTTAACAACGACCTTGACAGAGACTGTAGATGCGATTGGGCGGTCCGGATACGGCACATCCGAGCACGCAATGTTCCTTATCCCGAGAGATAATTTGAGTAATAAACAAGACGAAATATTGTATGGCTTCACCACAAATGTTTTGTTTGAAGTTAGTCAAGATCCATTTCACGCTACTGTAATGTTTTACGAGCCAAAACAATGATGCGAAGGTAAATTTATTTTGCCTGTTTTGCCAAACTAAAATTATTAAGTTTAATTCTTCAAAAAGTTCGATCGCGACTATTCAATCAGTTAGCAAAGAAGTAAATGGTAACGGGTACGGAAATACATTGGTGATCTACTATCCATTGAAAAAGGATGACGATATGGGGGACGCAATATTGTGTTTTAAACTGTTTCAAAAGTATTCTCCGCATCAAGGTCAACTGACTGATGTGCCTTTAGAGTGTTATGATACTGACATATATATACTCGCTTCCTTTCAACCAATGCTTAATATAAGCATTAAGATGTTTGGTAGGCGTCTCAAAACTTTTCACAAGGACTGGTTTCTTAATGTCAATCGTGGAGAAACATGTATCGGGATTCCAAACGAACAGCTAAAATCACGAGCAATCATCAAAGTACTTGGAGAATACGCCACAGGCACTATTATTTGTCAGCAACGAGCACCCATGTTGTCTTTTGATTTTCAATTTATCTCAACCATAGGTGTCGAGATCTGTCTTGGTTTGGGATGCGTGTATCTTGTGTATTTGTTTCTTTACAAAAATGTATGCAAAGTTTTTGATTTATTGTGGGTTGTACTAGGAAATCCAATTGAGTACACGCACCGTAGAACATGCATCTGTTTGTACTTGGTGGCAGCGGTTCTTATCAGTTGCAGCTATTTAAGCCACCTTTCTACAGATTCTTTATAACTTTTAAATTTTCCAGCCTTCGAAGAATTTACAAAAGCTGGCTACAAGATATTGGTACCGAAGGTTGAGCCAATTCAAGCCGCTTTCCACTTTCTACCAGACGTAGCACGGAACAAGTTTGTTGAGAGAATTGGCCCTACTGACACTGCTTTTATTGGACCCAAAGGGCGTTTAAAGGACTGGAAATTATTTGAGGATTGGGCTTCAGTAATCTCTGAAATGTCAAAACAAAAACTCATTCTCACTGAAATGTTTTCGGAAGAGGCCAAGAGACTTTTTGAGGCATTCACAAGCGACGTCATGTATGTAGGCAATGAAACGGTGTGCAGGATGTATGACACTTCCAGCTGGATTCCTGTTCAGTATACTAACCACGCTCGGATCTGGTCATATTTGTCCTTCAGATTCAGCAGTATACAAACCAATGTTATCGAAAATGGATGGGATAAAAGAGCTGAAAGGATAATAGCTTCACGGTCAAGTGCAAAAACGGTCAAACTAGGAATGGTAAAACCGAGCGCATTTCTTCCGCCACAAAAGTTGGATGTTTATTCTGTTGTGGGAGTAGGTTGTCTAGGTCATTGTGTTATTGGGATTGCTGCAATTCTGTGCTTTATTGTGAGTTGGATGTTTGTATTTGTTAAATCTACAAGGTCTGATTTTCCAGATTTTTGTTATTACAGGTTTTTAGATAGTTTACGAGCATATAAAAAAGCTGGAATTGTGAGAGCTATTTTATATTTACGGAAAATGCAAGCTAACATGAAAAGGAAAAGGGATAACATCAGGAGAAAGCTAGAGTTGTTTTGGGGCTAATTAGGACTGCTTGTCAAATAACTTCTGGAAATTTTATTGACAGTGTTTGTATTAATAGTTGTTGTACTAGCTAATAATGTTTTATAATTAAATTGTAAAAATAAAGCTCCAGTAGTATTGATATTAATACTGGCTAAATAATTATGACTTAATATTTATCATCATCAAAATAATCACACTAATTTTATATTAGTAATCATAATAAATATAATATTGTAACTTACGTACCTACGTACTATACTATTACGTACTACACATTTACCAGGCTGTGTTTGAACTAGGACTCAGAAAAGTAGTCGAACATATTCACAATAAGGCATACCATATATTTTTTTCAAATTAAGTAGCTCATGCTTATACAAAACGTGATATAAAATCTATAAACTCAGGTACATCAGTCAATTTAAAACAGCTCCTTCCGGTTAAACTAAAGTAAAAGCCAATATATTGGTCTATTTGTTTGGAAGAAACGATATATATTTTGATGAAAATCGCTACATACATTGTAAATTCGTATATAATATAAATTGTATTTCCGCCCTAAACTATGATATTCAGAGTACCTTTCCACGTTTGTTTTAAAATTCCAAACTTCTGAAATCGCTGGAATATCAGTATTTAAAAACTCTCTTTGGTGGACATTTTGGTTAGCAAACGTGTAGAAAATTGTTTAGTTATATTGGACTTGAAAGAATCTTCATATTAATATTTCTTAAAGGCTAGCATCCGTTCGTGCGTAGATAAACATCAAATCGAATAAACTTAGATAAGTTTAAGATGGGATCGAAATTGGGTGATGGTCTTATCCGTGGCTACCTAAACTTATTGCACGTGGCACGAATTTCTTACGAAAAATTTCCCCTCGTTCGGGGTTTCCAATTATACGATGTAAAGCAAGTGAAATTTATTCCCTACCCCACAAATCCACCCATTGGGGTAATCCTTTGTGAGTGGATGAGAAATGTTTGCATTCTACTGGTAATATTAGTTTCGTTACCTGCTGGATTCAAGAGCATTGTTCAATTCGCCCACAGTAAACTTTCAATTGATATGTTGAGTTTTGTTTTGTACGCCGCGATTGTCGGGGGATGCATCCAAGTTCTTGTTACCATAGCCACCTGGCACCATGATTTAGGTACTTGTGCTGAAGTTGAAACTGGTATGCTTCGCCTTTGGTTGAGGTCTAATGGAAACTATTTAACTCCAGGTATTTACCAAAGCAGAATACTAAATTCTTTAATACTTTTGAATTTGTAGATTCATAGTTTTTTATAATATGTATAGCGGAGCAAGTTGACAAACTAATGAAAAAGCCCGTCACCTGGTGGAAAATTTCATTCGACGAGTTAGTAGTCTACCTCGTAACATTTGGATTCATTTTTGGATTTCCGGCGGTTTTTCCCACATTTGTGTTATTTTGGGACGGAGAGCCCTTTGGAATAATTCTAGGTTGGCTTCCAGCTATTCGACACTTGAATTATTGGACTAGAAAGGTTATTTCTCTGATTTTAACGGTATTTACATGTGTAACAGCAGGGCAAACTTTGTTTTTGTACCTGATGGATAGTTTTAACTGGTTAATGCTAATACGGCGCCTAATGCCTAATTTGCTTCCGGATGATTGCAATTGGAAATCCGATACAAATAGCTCCTTTTGTCATCAAGAAACTTTCCCAATGAACATAACTGCAAACGCAAGTAATCGTTTAGCTAACTTTAGAAGGTGTTCATCATTTTATAAACAGTTTTGTATCTTAAATTACGTGGGCAACAACAATACCTACATTTTTATACCAGGTACCTTGTTTGTAGGCCTGGTTTCTTCGGTTTCTTTGCTTACTTTGGTTGTAACTATGATTGGTCAAATTCCAATTCTATTTTATGTATTTTTTGTTATTATGCTTGTAACAGTTTTGTTTGGTATTGGAGTTTTTCATGTACTATCCGTTTATGCACTAGACAGGTCGCAAATGTTCAAGCGACTTTGGTCATGTAAAATTCTTAGTAAAGTGAATAGACGAGAGCTGAAAGCTTGCCAGATTGTTGGCACTCAAGTGGGACCCTTTTTTGTTTATAAAAGACAAAACTTTTGCGATCTTTTTGAGCGTGTTATCAGTTACAGTATAACGTTGATACTTCTAACCAAATAGAACGTAGTTACAATTAGGTTTTTATAAAAATTATTGAAATGGGAAAACCAGAACTAACTTGTCGTAAGTGATAAATAAATCTTGCACAACGTATTGTATGTATTGTGTATATGATTAGAGGATACTTGCATTTATTTATTGGTGAATTTTTTATGTTTTCCAGTTATGTAATATAAGCAAATTATCATGTTCTGGCAAATTGGGGCACTATGAGAATGCGTTCATCAAACAACATTTATTGACTACTTATGCATTTGTCTTCAATAATCGTGTGGAAGTACCAACCAGTCATAGCAATATATGAGATTCAGCGTGTCCTACTTTTATATGTGAAATGATACCGTTTTCTACAAACAATTCTGCTCAAATTCAAATTTTATTTACAGGATGTATCCCATTTCTTTTTTTAAAAGGATTTTTCAATTCAATATAAAAATACATCAATATCACAAAATATGGGTGAAAGATTTTGCCATTATCACAAGCAGGGGGTCTAGAATTTAGTATCCAGAGGAGTAAGATTGGGTTGGGGTGTAGCTCTGAACTTGAGCGGGTGCAGAATAGCTGGAAGGAGCCGAGTAGCTGGATGGAGCGGGTGCAGAATAGCTGGAAGGTGCAGAGTAGCTGGATGAAGGGGTGTAGCTTTGAACCTGAGCGGGTGCAGAATATCCGTTTCCATATCCACCAGCGCTGGAAGCACCGCTGTATCCATCTGAGCCGGAAGTGGCATCTAAAATCATAAGAAAAATATTGTTAAGTAATAGTTTTCACAAAAAAAATCGGGCACTGTGAAAATTTATGTTTCCTTACAAGTGACAGATTGTCCATTGTAGTTGATGTTTGGTGGAGTGAAGGTGAGCATAGGTGCGGCATATGTCACCGGAGCGGCTTGGTAAGTAGCTCCAGGAGCAGTGTAAGTTACGGGCTGACTATTGTAGGAATTGTTGGGAACAGTCTTGACAGGTGGGCTTCCAGCGGGCTGCATGGGAATGGTTTGTCCATATCCACCTGAAGAATAGCCACCGCTGGATTGGTATCCATTGGGAGCTCCAGCAGCCACAGCGACGAGGGCAAGGACAGCAACGAACTGTAAATTTCAGAAACATTTATCAAAAACAAAATTCTATGTCAATATTTCCTGAAAATTTTATGCAGAAATCTTACAGCGTTCATGTTGAAATGTAGTCGAGAGAACTTCAAAAAACTGGAGAGATAATGCTGGTTGTTGTTGACTGAACAAGTGAGATTGAGCAGATGATGATATCCCAAGAGATGTCACCGAAATTTATATGAAAACGAATTTCCAGCAAAATGCGATTGAGTTGAAGAGTTAGAGAGTGTTGCTTGCAGCAAAGATTGTGGCATGAAAACACCCTGTTACATCCGGTTTCGGTATGCTAAGCTCAACAAAATTTGTAAATAAATGCAAGGTTCATTGAACAAAACAGAAGACAAGGTCGCACGTGGAGCTGGCATTTCCTTTGACAAATGAAATATAATTTTTCCGTGAACAACAAGCTGTGGTGATGATGATAACAAGAAAAACCAAAGTCACAAGGTTGCATGATGAATAACTTGCATATGCGCAGTCATAATATCTTTGACTTTCACATTTGCCCATTTGACAACCAAACACGGAAAGCAACAGCAGAATCAACCCTTTATCACAACTCAGCTGAAAATAGACAGAACCCTTCGAGAGAGTTCCTTTATGCATGAGTAGCAAGTCCCATTATTTATGAATAGCAGGGACAGTGCCTTGAGTTGAAAGGGTTCAGAGCTTGAAGGCCAAGAATGGTGGAGAACTCTTTGACATAGGATATTTTGATGTATTTTTGTTGTTTAGATCCGGCATGTAATTCAGGGGTTTGGAGAAATGAGACTTTTTCTTAAAGATGCAAACAACTCTATTTTTGTAGGACAAACACATGCGTTCACCATTTACACGAGAACAGTATAAAAACGGAAGGAGCAAGTTGGAAAAGCATCACACTCATTTCTCAACTTCTACAACCAACAACAACAAATATTCTTGGACTTGTCTCCTCTCAGGAAAATATCATTAACTTCATCATGAACTCGGTAAGTTTCCCCAACAATCAGGTTAATTTCACATCTGATCCGATTTCGGTGAAAAGTTTTACAATTTCAATTTTTATTCAACAGTTCGTTGCTGTCCTTGCCCTCGTTGCTGTGGCCGTCGCAGCCCCCAATGGTGGATACCCATCAGGAGGTAGCTATGGAGGTAACTCCTACAGCCAACCGCCACATCCCAGAGCTACTCCGGCCCAAACCAGAGCTACAGCTCGCAGCCCGTAGCTTACATTGCCCCAGCCGTCACCTTCAACCCTCCCAAATCTCCTACACTGAGCCCAAGATCACCTACTCTCAACCCCAAACTGTTGCCGTTGCCACTCCATCCACATACGGTAGCGGTGGATATGGTGGCAGCTCATACAACGCTCAACCCATCGTTTTGGGATACCAAAACAATGGATACAGCTCCGGAGGATACAACGCTGAGAAGAGCGCATATTAAGCAGTAATTCTGACCTGAGCCCTTTTATTTCTTTTGACTTTCTGTACTTTAAGCAAAGAATTGGTTATATGATGATGCAAAATTATGGCGAAGAATGATTCTAAATGTGATACAAGATTCAACAGTCATTGTGATTGAGAGTTGTTTTGTTAATTTTTCAATTCAATGTGTTGGCTTGCTTTAGATAATAAAGAGATTTACGATTCATATTGAAATATTTTTGTGACATGACACGGTACTATTCTTTTCCCATCCAACTAGTCATATCAAAACGTTGTGTTTGCATTTAACAAACATGTATGCATATTATTCATTCTATAGATTAATATAATGCTGATATAAATGAACAGTTTCCATATAGCACTACTGTTGTTAATTTTGTTGTTGGAATTACATAAATCTATTTTTTTACATTGGGAAATACCTACTTTCAACTTTTCACAGATTTTGTTCATGAATTCTAAATAGCTCTGGAGAAAAAGCAACTTCATTTGTGCAAGTGTTTATTTGGTATTCAGACCAATAATTATCGCATAATTGATCCCAAAACTGGAAATGATAAATGACACAAGTTACACTCGTTATGTGAAAAGTTCACCAATTTTATGAAATTACTTTCATGAATTAATTATTTATCAGCTAATAATTGTACCATACCGCACAACCTATTATTGTTTCTTAAATTTAACTACAATGGCTTATAATTAAGGAAATTTGATCAAATTGTGGAAATTAAAATTGTAGAAAAAGGATTTTTCCTATGTGCGCATAGTTAGACGCAACCGTACATTGAGAATACAACTAGTTATTATTATTGCAAATAACGGATAATGTATGTTAATCGTAATAAGGACATATTCAGACCCTGCAATGACGCAAACTTAATTGCCTGAATAATGTGATGGACATGTAAAAGTAAAAAACTACCATGGGAAGCTTTTAAAAGATTTTATGAAGAGTAATATTTTGATTAAGGAACGCTTAAACTTCTAAACACTCTGCAATTAAAGAAATTACACTAACAACTTAAATACTCAAATTATTTCATTCGGTCTTTCTTCGAAGCACTAAATCACATCCACTACAATTCCAACTTGCAAATCAGTATGCATCTGGAGCGACCCAAAGCACAACATAAAAATGGATACAACGTCAATTGAAGGATTTCTGCGGGGCTATTTTAATTACATGCGATTGGCTAAAGTTTTCTATGAAAAAGCACCCCTCATTCGCGGCTTGCAGTTGTATGATCCGCAAAACAACAAATTTGTACACTATCCACCCAATCCACCATGGACCGTAAGACTTTGCGAATGGACCCGAAATTTTGGGGTATTAGCTATAACTCTATATAGTGCTTACTTCGGGATCATAGAGTTTTCCCTTTTCCAAAAAACTCATTTATTTTATCACCTGATTAGTTTCACGTTTTTTACTGGATTGATCTCACTCTGTTTTCAACTTCTTCTTTCCGTTTTCACAATTTATTGTGCATCTGATAACTGGGCTGAGGTTCAATCCGCTTTGTTTAAACTGTGGACTTCTACTTCCACAGTTAATGCATCTACAAAGCGAATGAGCAGATGGGAAAACCTTAAAATGATTACAACAGCAGAAGTGCTAGTGAACCTTTTCTGCGAAATTCTTGTGTATGGTGGACTAATTGCAATTATTCTATTACCGCTGGTTTCTATTGTGTTTGTAATTGTTTGGGAGGATGAGCCATTTGGCAAGGTTTTGGAATTATTTTTTGCTTTGCTGGGAATTAATGTCGATTTCTTGATTCGAAAATCACTCTCTGTGATTCTCAGTTTCTATGTTATGTTAACTTCCGCCATTGCAGCTTTTTTTGTTATAGTAGACTGCATTAACTGGTTATTTCTTCTTAAATACTTTATGCCTCGACTTTTACCAAAATCAAAGGAAACTCTTTGGGATAATCCGGATCCTTTGTCGAGTTTCTCAAACTGTAAAAAGTATTATCAACAGTTATGCATTGTAAACTACTTGGGAAATCGCAATGTATTTTTTACTTGTTCCCGGTATGATACTAAATGCAATCTCAGTTGCAGTTCTGCTTCTCTTCGTGACCATAAGCTTGGCAGGTCGTATTCATGTTATGTTTGTATGCATTTTCTGTATTTGAGCTAGGAGTAGTTGTAATGTTAATTGTATTGCTTCACGTATTGTCAGTCTATGTGTCAGATATGTCTGCAGAATTTAAAAGACAATGGCGTTGGAATTTGTTTAAAAAGGTGGACAGAAAAGAGCTAAGATCATGTCTTTTAATTGGTGCTACGGTTGGCCCATTTTTTATGTATAAAAGGAAAACATTTGGTGATATTTTTGATTGTATTCTGAACTACAGTATGACTCTAATACTTATGACTAAATGAATAGAATTTACACTATAAATTATTAATTACTTTAAGTTATTCAACCATCGTTGAAGTTGTTCATAAACCAAATACGTAAATTTATTTTGTATGTTTAGATTGATATTTCATATCTTGCCACCAATTATTATTATGGCTTTATTGCAGACACATTCTTAAACTCACATGATACAAGGATACATGTTACATAAAAAAACTGTCCATATTTTCTACATGAAACTAAAGAAACAAAAGGGAAATCAAAGGGAAATAAAGGCGTAGAACTTTACATTGTCACATGAGGATTGTCACAAAGTGAAAGAGTATACATTAAATTGAGTTTTAGGCATAAATTATACATAAAATAACATTAAATTTTGAACAATAAATATCTCCACTCTTTTGTAGTTGAAGATTGAAGGAAAAAATTAGAATTTAGAATAGCAGATATAATGAAGTTCTCCGAATTTGCTACACGCTCCAAAAGGGAATACGCAGCGCTTCTCCTCATAGCACCAAAGCTGTTCACTCGATTTTCACAGAACATTTCAGATGCACTGCAGCTTCTGGAGTAGCCAAAAATGATCCTAAAGGCATCATTGTAGGCTGTTTTGACCTTATCCAGGACCGGCCTGCGCACTGGGACCCACAAGCTACTGCAATAAATGGTAGAGAAAAAGGTTTTAAATAAGTATATCTTTACATTATGGCTACATGAGCCAAATCTGCTCCTAATTAGATTTGCACGCGCATAAAGCTCTCTTCTCCTGCGTGTCATCTCCTCAAAATCCCTATCATTACAATTTATATCGTAGCCTAAATATCGCACAGTTTCACACCACTGAAGTATCTTTCCCCCAAACCTGATCAGAGGTCTTGCAAGGTTATAACTTGTGTCGGCAAACAGTTGGCACACAGATTTATTAGGGTTGAACACAAGGTTGTGCGATTGAGCAAAATTATCACAGATGGCTAAAAGCATCTTAAGGGCTCTAATACTGGACGCGAGCAGACATACATCATCAGCATTACATATACACCCGGCTTGCCCAATGAAACTAAAGCTGAACTGAAGGATATCGCCTTGACGTTTGTATTTTCGTATTGCACAAGAGCATTTACGGCTGACACAAAGCAATTTATTAGATGGACCATAATAAGGTTTTGCGCTTTCGGGATACGGTTACTCGACAAGATTTTTCATCACAATGGTAGCTGTATCCGGGGATTTTACTGGTGTTGGCGTAGCAGCTTTTTAGAAGTGGAATGAATCCAAGATTTTTAAGCATGTTGAAAGACTAATTCTTTTGCTCTTTCTTGAAAGAAGGCTTATATTGCTCCTGTTCAGGCTTTAAAGTCACTTGAGCATGTCGTATTACAGACGAATTTTTGACTTTATTTAAAATCAAAGGGAATGTTTTTCTTTATATAGAAATGGGGATATTCCATGTCGTGTGGATGTCTGTATGTCTGCCATGCGATAAATCAAACACTCTTCAGTAAACTGGCTTCATACTTAGCACACTGATTATTTGGGTCAATGGGACGAAACCCTATTGTTTTAGCTAAGTCCGTTTACTTTAAATATTAAGTAATCATTATTATTTCTTTGTTCCGTTTTCTGTTCAAAAACTTGGACTTTAGTGTGGAAAACGGCCAAACTGATTTTGGAATCTCTTGGCCGCACAGCATCACTAGAATTAGTGGTAACCCAAAGTAAAACCTGCCTAATACAACGCATTAGTATGTCTATCCAGAGAAGAAACGCGGCATGTATTATAGGAACCTTACCTCCTGAGATCTCTATGGAGGAAGTGTTCTTCCTACTTTTAATTATTTTGAAATGTTGTTAATCGTTTACTACAAAATATAATGTGTTCAATAAGCGATAATTAAGGAAAGATAAGTCAAAATTTTGGAGGATACGTGACAATTTAGTGAGAATTAGCGGCAATTATGGACGATAAGAGATAATTTTGGAAGATAAGTGATAATTAAAAAGGATTACTTGACATTACGCACAGTAAGTGATAATTAATTAATAATTAATATAATTAAGGAGAATTCGAGAAAAATTAAGAAAGATATATGTTAATTTAGGAGAATGCCAGGAAATTGTTTGATTATTACCCAACTGGCTTACAGCATTTGTTTTACTTGTACATTTTTCTGACGCCAAATGAAGTTATGCACGGGTATTTTATTCCATATTTGCTGATAATATAAATTTTGATGTTGTTATAACTAAAGCTTTCATTTGCATTCTAAAGCCAAAATTGGTGGCTTCCGCTGTGGAATTTATGATAGGTCAAGTATTATGTCAATTGTTTACGGGGGGTTTGTGTCAATTTTACGGGGTTTGTCAGAGCCTTTTGCTCAAAAACAACACTAGCAAATGTGTAATTAAACCTTCACGAAGTTCAATATTTGTGATGTTTCGGAGTTACTTATCGTTTTCGGCACAAATGAATGTTTACTGGAAATTACTCAAATCTAAAATAATCATGCTGCTTGTTAAAAAGCAGTTTAGGGGGTGTCCGCTATTAACTAAGCAGCAAATAGCTTAAAGTACTTA
>LJIJ01001445.1:0-44133 GCA_001718145.1 Orchesella cincta
CTAAGGAGAAGCGCAAAAATCTATACTTGACTTCCCGACTCAAAGCAACCACTTATGACTTGGCTTTTGTATACTATTAATGGCATTGGCAATGTGGTAAAAGCATCATGTGAACCAACTGGCGCTCAGCTGCTTTTGTGGATGTTCCACTTGAGACGACAACCTTTCCATGTGTTGAGATGCATTTGGGGTTGTTTTTTGCTTCAAAGAGCTTCAATATTTAGTTTTTGAATTGTTAGTAAAGTCACCATTTTGACGTAATGTCTCGAAAAAAGGAAGATAATATTGGCGAGGATGACATGGAAGGCTACGACTCCCAGTTTTGATGATAGTGAGGATGATGACGGTGGTGATGGGGTGCGGCAAAAGAAAGTTAGAAAGAGTAGATTTAACTGGAAAGACTCCAACTCCGAATGTCAATCCTGACCCCAGTGATCTACAGGTAGCTTGGGGCCATTAACAAAAAATTAAATTAAATTAAAGACCGTCTGATATCCATATTGCAAAAATGAAAATGTACGTATTTGTTGTCTCAATTAGCGTTACCACCAAGGACTACTATCCAAAGGGAACTAACCGCGACAGAATCCTATCGGAATCGATACTTTGCTTTGAATGCATACGAAAGACATCGGAAACTGATCATGAGTACTTTCTGTATCATCCTGGGGCAGCTGCCAAGTTGGGGAAGAGAGATATCGTAGTACTGAAGATTTGACGTTACAACAAGTAAGACAAAAAACCGGGTAACCTTCTCATAAATTATGCATTTTGTATTGTTTCTTTAGGTCGGCAATGACAAGACAAGATGCAGATATTATTCGCGATAACCACGCAGTTCCTTTGGAATGAGGATGAGGAGCCGAAACGTGGGAAAACAACTCGCAAACGATATCATGATAAGCTCTTCAAGGAATATTGCATTTGTGATTTGTTCTCGCTACAAAGAAAACAAGGTGCAATGAGGTGGAGAACGGAAAATGAACTTGTGGAGGGGAAAGGACAGTTTGCCTGTGCAGCTCGGAAATGTGAGAATACGGAGAGGTTGCGAACTTGGGAAGTTAATTTTGCATATATGGAAGAGTCAGTCAAAAAGAATGCACTCGTTAAACTTCGTGAGTAACTTAATTAAATCAAAAGCTTAATTTCTAGTTCTAGAGAACTTTCTAGTCTTTGAAAACTATGTGATAATACTTTTTGGTTCCCAAAACTTTACCAGGATTATGCCCCGATTGTTCCACCAAACTGAACTATAGCCAGCAACGAAGGGAGGTCATGAAGAAACACAAAAAGGCCGAAGTCATTCTTCCAAACGGGATTTCTCGTCACAAGCGACGGCTCAAGCAAGAGGCCGTCGACGAAGTCACGAGCCTCGAGGCAGGTACAAGCAGGCAGCAGCAATCAAGAAATCGAAACTGGATCTCAGGAGGACGCTGCCAAGTCTCCAGAAAACATTTGGAAAGAACCTCTCATAGTTCCCGAGTTGAAGTCGAGGGAAGAAGAGTTCGAAGAGTATTTAGATGACCTGTTTGTATAACTAAACTATTACGTTTTTAAGCATAAATTAATTAAGTCGCAATTTTCATTAGCCATACCATACGCAAGTTAAAAGTTTTTATCATACATACCAAAACAGCAAGCAAATAAATTATTATTGTTTTAAAAAAAACATTTAAATATAATTTTTTCCCAAATTAGTAAATATGCACCCAAATTCTACTGTGCATCATATTGGACACACGAAATGAGTTTTTCACGAAACCAAGCGAAGATAGGGAGTAGAAAGAAGCTTGCTTGCGGGAAGCAAACAAAAACCATTTGAGCTCATGTTTTTGTTTTGCTTGCAAACCTTTTGTTTCTGCTCTGCAATCTCCACACGTTTTCTGAAAACTATTCGCTTCATAAGACAGTTTTATCAGTAATCATAATCATGATTGAGGATCAAGTCCACTGCATTTACAGTTGATTTAATTCTGCTTCACTGCATTTGGTCTTTTTATACACAACACGACAAGAAGGTTTCATTCAGATAACCAATTCTAGTAAGTTGGAAGTTCAAAGTTTCAGACATTTGTATTGAGTCTCCTTCAACAGATTTTGTTAATTGTTCTTAATAGCTACCGAGATGTTTCTGAGGAATTTGTCGCGTGTAGCTGCTGTAGGAATAGGTGGTGTTGGGTTTGCTGGAGGGATGTTTGTGGAGAAATATAGAACTATGCTCAAGTTAACGCTGGCGGCTCCTTCAGTGGATATGATGCGGGTGGCGGAGCAGTGATTCCGATGGATCAAGAGCCTCATGTTCCGAAAGTAAAACCTACTAGAGCTTCACAGGTACTGAAAGGCTTTTTGTAGACATACAAATTTCATTGAACATGTTTTTAAAGCAGGTCTTTTCTGCCTTTTTTAGATAATGAAATTTGGGTTCCCAGGAATGGATAACATTCGTTCGTATAATGATTTTGTACTCTCGTATGATCAACGGAACCGGGTTCCCCACTGGGTTTTCGAACATTTGACGCGCAATCATGTAAACACAATCCTGAAGTGGACCGTTCTAAATGTTGACTTTTATGAGGACTCTTCAATTCATCCATTCTTTAGAGGCTCATAATTCTGACTATAAAGGGAGTGGCTATGACAGAGGTCATTTAGCAGCGGCTGGAAATCATCGCTTAAGTCAGACACATGTTGGAGAGACATTCGTTCTCTCTAATATTGCTCGCGCAGGTCGGAAAGGGCTTTAATAGAGACGCCTGGAACACATTGGAGAAATATGTACGAGGGTTGACAAGAAGATATGAAAACGTTTACGTGTGCTCTGGACCATTATATCTTCCCGGTTAGTTTTTACTACTTGTACTTTATGTAAAACATTTAATTTTTAAGGTGGAAGGTTTACCTTTTTGGTTTTAATAATTTCAGACGAGAAGCTGATGGAAAGTACTATGTGCGCTACGAAGTAATCGGCCAGAATAATGTTGCAGTTCCCACCCACTTTTTCAAAGTAGTTGTCTGTGAAGAAGTCACTGGTCAGTTGGACCTTGAGGCATACTGTATGCCAAATAAAGTAATTGATGACAATATTCCTGTCACTTCATACAGAGTACCTCTTGAAACCATCGAAGAGCGGGGCTGGACTTATATTTTGTAGTGGGCTTCCTAGAAAAATCTTTAGACAAATTAATGGAAAGAAAAATTAACATCCGTATCCCTACCTAAGATTATAGTGTCTAAATTAAGGAGCCGTGTAAGGATCTCCTAAAATGACTTGCTTTTTGCTCACTTAAACTATTCAAGAGAGATAAGTCTAAAAACATTTAAAGTATACATGTGTTACCTGGAACTGGAAAGATTTGATTATGAAAGCAATGCAATATGTGTTATTATCGTTTTAGTGTATTTATGTAGAGTTAAGTATACATTTTAATTTGTGACTGACTGATAGTCAATAAAGTGTCGTTATAATATGATGAGAATTAAAAGCACTGTTTGATTAATTTCTAGCAGATGTGATTTTTATTTACGATTTTAGTCGCCAGTTTTGTTTTCATATCGTACAACAATAACGTTCATTACTTTCGTAAATACAAGTAAACATATTACAATTTAATGTAATTTTAACTTTAATAGTATGATTATTATAACGTAGTTTTGACTTCCTTAATAATATTATTAGATATATTTAACGTATAATATATTTTACTAACTAATTTGTACATCAGAGGTAGCAGCCTATATTTAATGTAATCCATGATTTTTTTCTCAAGTATATTATATAGACATTACACGTATTTTACGTCGACAACATAGCAATGTGTACAATAATGCAAACAACAAACTCAACCTTTCCAAATTTTGTCACTTTTCTAGCATTCTGTGAATTAAGTATTCTAAAAAACGATACTGTTAACTACGTTATACACCATGACATGACCATACCTGCAGCAATGAAAGTCAAACTAACCAAAAAAAACTGTGTGCATTTCATTCTGACATATCACTACACTAAAATGAAATGGTTATTAATTTTGTAATGTATCTCAGTCAGTGAACAACAACAAGAGCATCAAAATGCATTCAAAACCCTTCCAATTGAATTTGTCATTCGCTTACACATATTCCATACTAGTAGTAGAAGTAGATAGAACTCTTAGCATAACGTTTTCATACAACATCCGTCATAAATTGGCCCACTCAAAAACAAACCTTTCACTTTGCCTAAAAATTAATAAAAATCAGTCATATCGCTTCCACAGCATTATCTCGAATTAACATTATTCGAAGAAAAAACCTACGCTTTCAAATAGATTTATCATGACTCTTACAATCTACATCTACATGTTATAAATAAATAATATCATCCATCTGATGATGATAATTAATACATTTTTATGACTTTTTTCATCATTATTTTTTAGCCTTTCACCAGAAAGAAAGAAAGAAATTAAACAAATAAACTTGATGGCAACTTGAGTTTTTTACCCGTTATAACTAGACAAACAGATGCCTTGTTTAACCTGCAAACGTTTTTGTATTTTTCCGTTTTCATTGTTTTTGCGTTCCTGAGTTCCTGAGAAGTTAATATATGTAGCAAATAAAAATGTCAATATATTGTACAAATACATGCCTGACTTAGTTTTGTAACAATGTAATAATAGGTAATTAATTAATAATTGTTAGTCAATGAATGATATACAGTTGCAGTGTACTATATATACCTAATAGGTGCGAAAACAAGGATGGGGCATGCTAATGATACCACCACCACCATGATTGATACGATACGTATTTTTGTTAAAATTTCACTTTCGCTTTTCTTTTGATTTACAAAAAATACATTGAGTTACATGCGATTATGTAGGCTGGGATTTGTCGTTTTAGTGGCATCATAATTTGCAGCGTAGAGCGTAATTAAATGCACTGCAACAACTATATAACATTAGTCTACTGACTACACACAGACCCGGAGTATTTCCGTTTCTGATTTACACACAAAACACTTTTAAAACTCAGAGAGTAGTAACTGTAAAGTACGCGCTATGAAAAAAGGATAGTTTTGTAGATTGTAGTATATTTATAATATGTATATAATATTTTTCTATATAATTCTGTTGTGTACTGTTTTTGGGCAAGTGCACGTACTTGTACTTTGACTCCGGCCGAACTGTATAATGTGCCTATTGGCGAGTTCGACTTTTTGACGATGAGGCTTCGTTTGTTTTTTTTGTAGAAGGTACAGTTTTTATGATGAGTTGTGTTTTATGTCACTGTGTTGATTTCATAGTCTCACATTATTTTATTATTGAGCACGCTGAGACGTTCGACAATGCAGGAAGCGGAAATCCTCGCTTCTGCATCTTGATCCCAAGCGTCCCTCATCGCTTCAACGAGCACTGTCATTCCCGGATGGCTCAACCAGTCGTTTCTAATAGTTGGTCGTTTTCTTTGCGTCACAACTACATCTTGCATTTCTTCGAGACTTGGTTGTTGTCCCGTAAATTCCTCAAAAGGTAAACGGTACTCTCCGATCGGGCCCTGAAAAGATTTTGGGTTTTTTTTTCAAATTTCCTTGTGAATATGATATACTTTAATGATAATAATAATGATATAATTTAAATGTTAATTGATAACTGTATTTACCTGCTGGGCATTGCATCTTGAAGCAAGTTCCCATAAAACAAGCCCGCACGCATACATATCAATGCGCTGGAAACTATCTCTTGTGAAACTCACAGCACCTTCGAGCACTTCTGGAGCCATATAGCGTCTCGTACCCACCTATTCAAGTTCATAGAGATAAGTTTTGCTTCCATTTTAACGAAACCTTTTGCTTTATCATCATGAAACTATACCTGGCCGTGAGAAGTGCCCACTGGTTTGTTGGGGTAGAAAATTTGAGCCAACCCGAAATCAGCAACACAAGCTGTCAGGTCGGCTCGAACCAAGACATTTTTCGACTTAAAGTCTCTATGAGCTACTGCTGATTTGTATCCTTTTGCACCATTGTCAATTTCCTCGTGCAAGAATGCAAGCCCGTGACACATTGTAATGGCCACCTTCAGTAGCTCATTCCATTTCAAAACGTTTCCCTAAAAAAATTGGCAAAATGTTTAAATCCCTTTATGCCAACATTTCCTACCGCGCATAGAATCGTGTTATAAAATCATAATAGTGATTCCAAATTCATACCTTTAAGTAATCATACAAAGATCCATATTCCAAATATTCAGATATTAACCAAAGTTGTGAATTGTCTCCGTCCGTATGCGTTCGAGCTCCAAAGAATCCCAAAACCCACTCAGAGTCACACATCAAAGGAAGAGAGTAGACTTCCTGTTCCAATCTCCAGGAAGCCTTTTCACGCAGCGGCAGTATTTTCACTGCTACGTAATTGTTGTTTCCAGCCATTGATGCTTTCCAGACACTGCCGAACCTTCCTTGTGCTTTCATTTCAACTAACGTAACTGACAAAGCTGAAACATTCATACATATACACTTTTTGTCAACAGGCCTTCTAGAGTTTATATTTTAAAAAAACCTTTCCAATATTCAAAGCTCTCCCAGAAACTTACCATGATTACTCTCTGATTTGTCCAACAAAATATTTTCTTCGTCAGTCAGGCCTGAATCGGAGCTAGGGAAGTGTTTCTTTTGCATTCTTCGATGAAAGATAAATGCAACTGTGGCGAACAATGCGCACATTATTGGGACGACAACAACAATGGTAAGCGAAAACACTCCGGGTCGTTGTGGTTGGATAACTGCTTTCGCTGTAAATACACCACAAGGAACAACGTTTTTAAAATTATGTTGCTCCATAAATAAAACGTAATTACCTTTACTGCAATCACAAAATTTAACTCTTACGTCTAATAGTTGTAGTGGTAGGAATTGGGTCCCACTCAAAATCCCTGTTGCAGTTATCTTCTGAACAACAACAGAATAGGGTAACCGTTGCAGTGGAGGGGTCAGACCTCTTCCCATACGTTTTATCAACGCACTTATGCTCCCCATCGCACTGATTGTTGTTAATAAAACAACCTTTGAACTGCAAAATATCTTGAGAATCATTTCTCCTCTGCCACGCCACCCAACACGAATGCTTCTGAGACGACGTGTCCTCCTCACAAGTTATCGTTCTCTGCGACTTTTTGCAAAATTCTGTGTCAGCCCCAGCACCCCCTGCTTTCAATCCGCATTCTGTGACGTTGTAATACTCACATTCCAAGCTCGATACAAATTTTGCAGAAACTGCTAAAAGGCAATAACAAAGTATTCACTTGATCAATTTTGTTCCATCCTTCGTTCCGTCCGTCATCTAATCAATTTTTACTTACCAATCATGATGATTCCAAACAGGGTAGCCATGAGGCAGAAATTTTTGGGAGCCTTAGCCATTTTGAGAAAGGTAAGGATGAGAAAATTACCCGTAAAGACCTAGTTATAAAATGGAAGATTTGGGACAGTAGTTTGTGTTTGAAAACACAATCAACAAATAACAGTCAGTAGTAACAATCAACGATGTTCTCCACAATCACAACACTTTTAAATCTTCTATCTAAAGTAGCTGCAATGTAACTTGAGAATTAATTTTGTTTATAGTTGCTATTTTTGTAAACGTCGAAATTTCACAAGAAGCAAAATGCACTCTCAACCGGTAACAAATAATGCGTTTGTTTTTTTTGTGTAAATTCACTGCCAGTTCGAACGGATGTTTAAATTTGTACTGGAACAAACACTTTAATGCAACTCCACTGCCTACTAAATATTGTAGTTCCTGGACAGCTTCCACTTTCGACAAGTGTTAAATTTAGGAGTCCAGTTGCATAAACACAAACTATTAGGGTTACTTAAAAACCCTAAATCGTCAATAGTGGGGAAAATGTTGCAACAACACTCTTTATCGTCACTATCAGTTCCTGAAGATGAGCTACTTTCACCAGCGTCCACTACTCCGGTAGCTGCCAATCTCGTAAGATTCTCTGCTGATCCTTTACGACTTCTTGTTGAAGTGCAGCATGTCCTTGCCATAATTTCAGCGTTTGATCATGGACACGTGCTCGTCAAACTATGACGCTGCTTTTTTGCTCCCAAACATAAAATAACATGGAGAAAGTTACGAGGCTCACTATTTCCAGCTTTCACCTGTTCGTCTGAACAAAAGTATTTTAGTCACTTTCACTCTTGTCCACTTTCACCAATGCCTTGAAACAATCACCTGAGGTTATGGGAATCCACGTTGAGTGGTATAAACTGCAAATTTTTACAAATAAATGGGTTAGCAAATATTCTCTTGTCTCGTCTGTAGAACTATTTAATACTAAACTTAATGTGCTAAATCTTCAAATGCAAATAACAACATTACTATAATTAAAACAGTCTTTTCAGAATGGCGAATGGGTACAGATTCTCCAATTTAACAACACCCTATAAATAATGTCTGATGCAGTAGAATGTTGCCCCATTTAACCAGGGATATTATTATTGCTGCTTTGTGAACTCGAACCACATCGTTAGGTTATCAGAGCATTCGTTTTTTCTTGTAATTTTTTAAATTTCTAGTTCGTATCTGTGTTTTTGCTTCGTTTTAAGATGAAAAACTAACTGGAAAAAGTGCGTTCAAATAAATCTTGATAAGTTACATCACATCTTGTCATAAACAGTAAAAATTGACCGTCGACCCCTTCATACACACGAGAGTATACCTACAAACAACCTACATTCAACAACATTTTTTATTGCTATTAGCAAGCATATATTCCCATGCTAGTGGTTATTTACTTGTCATGAAATTCCTTCATTTCATGATGATACTGAATCAAACGAAAAGTTCACCACTGGTCACTAGTTAAAGAATCAGAGACATACCATACTACACGCATTCATAAAATCATTCACTCGGATAACATGCCCCGTGAAATATACTAACTAACTAAAACGGACATACGGGTGCTGCGTACCAAAAGTATGCTTAAAAATATATTTAATTCTTCATTCTGTTCCTTTCTTACTTTTTAGTTTGCACTACTATATACTACTTGTAGATGTAATTTATAGTTATATATTGCTCCTACTATACTATAAGCTTGCAACTTGTTTTGCAAATTTGCAAATCGGTTCTCTTAAAAAAATTAGCACAGTCAGTAAGAAGTATTTGCACATACTCGTGCACCATGTTATCTGCAGCACCAAATGGCGAATCACTGTATCCTTCTTTCATAAGGTCGCGATCGGTCGAGTCGCATCATCAAATTGTGAATCACATCAATTTCTTTCTTTGAAAAAATACCATTGCTCTTCGCACTCACATTCTGAATGTGGTAACAAAAATGTCATCCTCATCTCAAAACAGTGTATCAGTGGTACACTCCACCATCCACATGGGATGCTAAAATGAAAGACATATTTCTTCCTCCACTATGATATGAATATGATAACGATTATAAATATTTTTTACCTTTGCCATCACCACTATCATATTACCTATTAGTATTTAGGCATAACTATATCACCAAATGTGTGTGTGTGGCAAAGTATTGCAAACATTACTATTTACTATAGCCATATCCAATTATACAAATAACTGAAATGAAACCATATCGAAATGCTAACCACCTTTTTTCCTTGAGTTTTGGAATGAGCACCTCCATAACCAACCTTCCACTTCTAAAGTGTAAAGATTGAAGATGCTGTCACCCCACACCAGTCTACGTGGGATATATTTTTGCGTTGGAAAACATTAGTGAGATTTGGATACGTTATCCGTTTTGCTAATCCCAACTAGAAGATTGTACTCTGAATGCAAGAATCCTACAAAGGTTGACGCTAAAAGATGATGACGATGCTGCCGACTGCACTAACACAATAATGCCATTTTGCATTGCAATTTGATCATTTTTTAAATATTTTTTGTACTTGCAAATAGTAATTCTGATACCCATTTTCTTTTGATCCACGTACGCAAATATAGACGGAACTTAAACACCATTTTTGCAACATTCTACATATTTTGCTTAAATAGGTTCTTATTACTAAAATAACACAATATATACATAACTTACTTGTTGGTTTAGTTTTTGCAAAATAATACTTGTCCAAAAAGTCTCTGTATTTAAAAAGCTGCAACTCCACTGCTTTTGCCAAAATTTAGCCTTATAATACCGAACAAGTGCTTTATAGTTGAAGTAACGTAATACAAACAGTTTTATATATCTTCTCTTGCTCTTTCCTCTTTCTTCTTGTTTGTTACAACACGATTTTTATATATATATATTTTTTTTAGTATTTTCAATATTATCTGTATGGCATCATATCATCATCCAAAGAAAAATTCTTCTTTTGCAATTTGCAAGTAAACACCACCATCACACCAAACCAACACCATACAAACCACTACATATTGCCATTTAGCAAACACACCAACTATTCATTTTAGGGAATCTTGCTCCTTTTTATTGCGATCTGTTGTTGTTTGAGTTAACTTTTTTTCCTTGTGGGCTTCACTTTCATGTTAAGCCATGTTATGTTATGTTATTCTGTGAATGCGAGAATTCCAAGATACGATATAGTTGTAGTAATCCAATCCATACACATCTCTACACACTCTTCTATACTCTTGCTGCTTATTCTCCTATTTCTCCTCTTCGCCTTTCAATCAAGTTCTTTGTGCAAAAGTATTTACCAATTTTTTATTGTTATCAGAATCCTACTTTAGGTACATACTCAAAATTCTCTGTTATGTTGGTATAACTATTAGTATGTATATATATAAAATGCTTTCAGTATGTATGTATGAGTGAGTGAAAAGTGTATAAAAAATGCTGAAGCGTACTCTACTCATACTGTAGCACTACGTACGTTTGTAATCTGTTTTACGCTTTTACACACACATACACACGCTCTCTCATCTTAACCACCAGAAAACATTTTAAGGATCAGCAGGAAAAAGCGTAGGCATTATTCCGTACTCCGTTGTAGGGTGATGGGATGTGATTTGAGTAAAGCAGCGCAGCAGCACCAGCAAGAAAAGCAAGTCAAGTTTTTAAGGAGGAGGTAGCTTGTAGGTAGGTGGTGGAACGAGCCAGAGAGAGGAAAACTATTGCCCCCCACTACTTCTTGTGCATTCTCTACTACTATTTTACTACGATATCATTTCATGCTCCCAACTACCAAATAAAAAGAACTATAACTACATATTTCACATTGTGTCTTGCATTATGATCCAACAAATATGGTAAATGTGGCTATAATATATTGGGAATGGGGGAATAAGAAAAAGTATTTTTTTAACCATTCATATTACACACAATATGGACTCACTCATTCACTCCGTGCTTGAAAGGATGCTAACTAAAAAGCATACATGTATGTGAGTGACTAAGGCATGTGGCTTATGTATATAGGCATAAAACGTCTTTTCATTTTGCTGTAAAGGACATATCTTAAAGGTTGACCTGTGTACCAATGTTAAAGTACACTTACTCCACACACGCTTCTGTTTTTCTACTCACTTTAGTTGAGCTTGGTTCAGATTCCAATAGTTGTGTGAAGCCAGTACTCACTTTTGTTCCAATACACACACATAAGCAAAAGTAAAGTAAGCATGTATATGTATTTCATGAAAGTACATATATATACAAGTCAGCAAACCAGATGGATACTACAGAATTATACTTTTGTATCACCATCACCAAACCAAAAGAAAAGCACGGACTCAGTGCATGTGTAAATGTGAAATTTTGCAATGAGGATAATACGAGCTACGATATTATATATGATCATAGTAATGATTGCAAATCACACAGTGAGGCTTGAGAATTGCTGAATAAATTTTGGTTTTCTTATTGGATTTCAATACTAATGCTTTCTTTTTATACCTATGCTTGAGATAGATATATGCCTATATTATCAGCCACGATATAGTCAGCTGGAAATAATCAGTATTGGATTTATATTCATAATGTTTTTAATAAAAAGTCAGATCCTGATTCAAGTCAAGTCAAAACCAAGCTGTAATAACATATGGTATCTATACTATCAAAATCCAAGTGGAATAATCTTGTTGGTCTTCTTCTTCTTCACTTCACCATGCATAAATATAAAAGCGACTTGTAAAAGTTGTAGGTACATGAGATACCCTCGTGTATGTTGATATATGACTTGACTGACTGTTGTGTATAGGTCAAAATTACTATTCAATGCATATCCTATTGAAAGAGACCTTATAATATGTAGGTAAATTGCGCATCAGCTCTTCTCTCTCTCTCTCTCTCTCTCTCTGAGCGTTGTTCCTTGTATTTTTGATCACGAGAATGTTCGTCCTTTTCCTCACTGTGGATTGGAGTGTTCCAAGCGTTTTCACTTGTTTCTTTCTCTAAATACAGAAACAGTCATGAGGCCTATTCTTGTATATGACGCTTGTGTGTTTCCTGCGTCATAAAGATGAACAAGATGGGTGGTTTGGTTTGTATGAATATAATTTATATGTACAAAGTGTGTAAGCGTGCGTTTGGTCTATAGGTATTATTATAGAAACTATATTTCGCATTTCCAACTTTCACACAAAATGATGATGGGATGTTGTGTGTACAAAACGCGGAACTGAAGGCAAAAGCTTGCGGGGGCTTTGTCCTCTGCTTGGAAAAAGCGAGAAATGAATCCATCCATTTCATCTATTTACCATCTGTACGCTATTGAAGTCAATGATTTTACCTTTTGGCTCTCGTGCATTTTTCTTGTTTCCTCTTCTTTCAGAAAGAAAAATAATCCGTGTTGAATGTTGATGTTCTGGGAAAACAGTAGGGAAATCGGGAGAGGAATTTTGGAAGAATATATCATGTGCTTTTCCTCAATTCAACCAACTTCAAGTTTGTTTTGATGACTGGTTCTCGCTTTTGTTGTAAGGAATCAATAAGATGAAAAATTTTCTTTTGCAGGCCGTGTGTGTGTGTGGGATGTTGATTTGCGTGGGATTAGGTTACATGGCTTGGGAACATGATTAGAAGATGTGATGAGCTACTTGTTTGTGCAATTTGTACACATTTCTAGTTCAAGATGAGAATTCTTGATGTGAATTATAATTTTTCTATCAAAACATATAATTTATCCGTGAAAGAAAATAAGTCTGGAAATATCAAAGTAAAAGATTTGAAAATTGGTTTGGTTCATTGAAGGTTCGACTATTTAAAGGATGGAGTTTGTTAGGTACTTGCATAATAACGCATGCTAATGAGAGAAAGCAACCTTGTTTCTACAAATAATACCAGTAATGTCAACAAACACGCTTCCTTAATCCCATGTACATACAAAAAGATGAAAACGAAATACTTTGTTGGGTAAGCCTGTCCTGTGTATCCAAAATGTGAAATGGATTCAAATTTACGGAACAAAGTTACGGAAACCCATTGTTTGACAATAATTAAGAATCACTCTAAGCTTCAACTGATGTATGAATTAAGACCCCGGTCGAGGTCGAGACAACCTACGATACATTCTTTCACTAAAATGTCTCCACTTACATATTATACATAACAACAAACGCTAACAGTGAATCATTATCTACAGGTCTCACATTGGACCACACGTATCTCACTATTCATATGACAAAGTGAGGACAAATTAAACAGGTGTTTTATGCATATATACCTTGTTTTTGGAATCGGCACATTCTACTTCGACAGGTGCACAGTAACTAGTAACACTATCATATCACACCCATATTATTTACTTTTTTCAGTTTATTATCAAATCGTTTTGTGTTACATGCAGCATTCTTAGCAAATATGGATTTGGAAAATGCTGCTAAATTCATTACCAAAAGCTTTTTGGAAACGGAAACTGGATGTGAAGTGGTCAAATTCTCTATCGAAGAAGGAACCAAGTCGGGGGATAATTATATGAGCGTTCTCTATTCCATTTGTGCAGAAATTGTTCCTTATGCTGCATCCTCAGCAACCACTACTCAACATTACCTACTCAAATGTTACCCCAGCCATCCCTCACGTCAGAAATTTCTAAATAATTCGAATCTCTTTTACAAAGAGTTATCTTTTTACATGAAATGGGCAAAAGAACTCATTTCGTTTCAGAAGGATTCTAAAATACCGGATGCTCAAATAATCCAGCTAGCTATCCCAGCTTGTATTTCAGGAAAAGCTATAAACTTTGAAGAATGTAAACCCGAAGACAAAGAAAAAGTACATTGCCCATTGAGCAATTATATTATGATGGTCGATTTAAGGAAAGAACTTGGATTTCAAATGACTGACAGAACCAAAGGATTGGACAAGGAGCATGTCAAGTTAGCCTTCGAGGAGTTGGCAAAAATGCACGCACTCAGTTGGGCTTATCGTACCAAGGTGGAGTGGCACTTGGAGAGCAAATTTCCTTTTTTCAAGAAATCAATTGACCCCAGCAAAACGGAAATGTGGTTGGGCATCCTGAAAGAAAATGTTGATACGGCTATCACCGCAATTGACAATGTTATGGGAAGTGGAAATGTGCTCAGCAAATCCATGGGAGATTTTTCACACCACGCCAAATCAGTTATAGAATTCTTTGTTGCTCAAACTGAAACCTCAGAAACATCATTATTGGGTTTGCACAGGGATCCATCCAAAATTCTTCAAAATGGAGTTGGAAACGAGGATGAAAGTGGTAAATTCATACAAAAATATTCCAAAGTAAAGTACGACAATTAAAGAAGTGCTGTAACCATTCCTTGTAAATACATTTGCAGAACCTTGGCGAGTCGTGTGTCACGGAGACATGTGGAACAACAATTTGCTTTTCCGGTATGACGAAAAGACAAAGAAGCCAGTGAAGGTTGTGCTTGTTGACTTCCCATTAGCTAGATTGGGTTGCCCCACTCTTGACTTGTCTTGTCTGGTGTACACCAGCACTCGAAAATCCTTCCGGGAAAAGCATCTTGAAGGATGTTTGCAAAGCTATCATGATAAATTCAACGAGGTTTGTGAGCAGCTGGATGTAAAATCGCTGCCTGGATTTTGTCTGGCTTCCTTGAAAAGGAAATATCATGTGATGAAGCTTGTAGGGTTGCTCATTGCAGCTATTAGCCTGCCGTTAAATCTAATTGATTCGGGGAAAGAGGTCAATCTTGAGCAGAAAAGTCATACTTCTGAAATGAAAGATATGATTCGAGAAGCATGTGCTTCCGGGGAAGAGAGCTCTTTATATCAGACATGGATAGTGGAATTGGTTCAAGAGCTGTATGACGAAGGGGTAATATGATAATGTTGAATTTTTAATGGATGTTTAGCTACCAAATCATTCTTTTAACTTTTAATATGTATATATTTTTAACACCATGCACCGTTTTATTACACATTAAAATTTTTTGACAATTCTGTTTTGGAAACTTTTGTCTTTTGCATATAATTTGGGAAACATCATGTCAGCATTATGAAAAACCAATGAAGAAAGATAGACGCATGATGGGGTAAAAACGATATTAGTACAATAAATTGGTTTCATGCGGTTCCATAATACTATGTAGTTTACCTCAAAGCGGATACAGTTTGTGGCTTGCAGTTTGCTGATAAGAAGGATAGCATTTACCCTAAATATTTTATAATATATGATGTACTTACTTAAACATGCTCCACAATATAAAGTGGATGTACCATGAGTTTGTTTTCGGGGAATGATTCGACGATTCTCATTTATTTATTTATTTCAATTAATGTAATATTTGGTATTTGTACCTCATTCATTACTGCAGTTAGCCATTCATTACGCAAGGTTCCAAGTATCGAGGATATTTATCATTTGATAAGACATATAGACAAGATTACAACATTGTCAATGTTTGCAGTTATCATGTGTGTATGGCTAACCTAATATCAATATAATTTAAAAACAAGAGAATGTTATTCATTTATCATCGTGATACTGACTGACGAATGCGAATATATGTAGATTACTCATTTTCAATATGGGTAAAAAGTAGTATTTTTATTGTGCCTAACAACTACTAGTTCTCTATAATTTATACAAAAACAATGCCATTAGTGTACATAAAACCAAGAACGAGCACGAGTGTTTCAAGAAAGTGACATAAAAAGATTCAGCATAAAAATTTAAAACGTTTAAAATGTGGAACCAACGTTTGCTGCTCAAGGTTTTGATAGCGTTTGCAGTTAATCTTTCAGACCGTTGGGTTTCTGCAAATGTGAATATGTTCCATGCGGGTCAAGACAAATTTCACGGAGTTGACTCGACATTTGCCGTATTTGCCAATGACAATGTAGAAGTATTTCCAGTATCATACTTTGATGTCAACGGTGATAAGCGGACGGACCTCCTCGCAGTTTCAAAAGATCGAAGCTCAATCATCATATTTCTAGCATCAGACAAGCCGCCTTTCCTTAGAAGGTCACTAAACTCTAAGAACATTACGGAGGGGCACGGCAATAAAAGGATAATTTCAGTAAGACCTGGTGATTTTACTGGAGACGGCTTGATAGATTTGATGGTCATCCTTGGAAAGGACAAGTACAACTATGATGACTTTGAAAGTGGGATTGGAACAAGTGTGGACATAATTTTCTGCCAGATTTTGTTGGGAGATTTCTCATTTCAGCTAGATTTAGAATGTCCTGGAGCGGGTGTTGGAAGCACTCTAAGCCACCTGGTTCAAGAGCCGATGGTACTAGACTTGAATGGCGACATGGTTCTGGATTTGGTTGGAGAAGAATGGGCTTCTCATAATGGAACACACAAAAAGGTACGCAAAGTGTGGCTCTCAAAAGGAATGGGAGAAAGCTTTGAATGGACCAACGAGACGTTTGACATAACTGGTGAATTTAAAAATGAAGCCAGGCATGACATGACAAACGTCTCGTCAAATGCGTACGCTGACCTAGATGCCAACCGTGTTCCCGAACTCTTCATGCTGACAATTGCATACGACTTTAGCAAGAATAATTCAGATTCACAACATGAGCACTTTCTAGAAACCTATGAAATTCAAAAGGGCCAGGACAACCAACTTTCCTTTGCATTCACACAACCACCTCGGCAAATTAAAACGGCTAATCAAACCATGTTCATGGGACAACCCATTGTTATTGATTTGGAGCACAATGGAAAGTTGTCTCACTTGATCCCATATTGTTCAGATTATAAATGTGCTCATTTTGGAATCTATGTACTTAATCAAGGGAATGCAGTACCTTTGCCGTTAACGTCTTTCGTGTATGATGGGGTTCCCTGGAGCTTCATTCCTCCTCAACATCCCCCATCCAAAACTCATCCAGACAAACAAGGTTTTACAATGGAAGGATTTTACTCCCGAGCATTGACGCTTCTTGTGGGGGACTATAATCTTGATGGGTTTCCTGATCTTTTGGGGGTTCTCAAGGCAGACATGAAGGGACAACAGTTTTGGAGCACTCGAGCTGTCATTTTTGAAAACGTTCCTTGCTCCCCAACCCCAGAAAGTCCTTGCTACTCCTCCCGCACGTTTTCAGCAAACTTTGACATTTTCAAGGATTACAAGGACGTTGTATCTGCCTCATTCTATGATATAGAGGAAAATGGAGTGCTTGATGTCATTCTGGTTCAACAACGGCAGGATGAAGCCATCGCCCCCCAGCAACAAGAGTTTTTGATAAGGGCCTTCCAAAATGAGATGAGTTTTGACTCCAGTTTCCTTAAGGTAATGGTGCTGACTGGCCAAGAGTGTGAGCAATGCAAGTCTGGCATTCCATATGGAAACGTTTTACCAGGTGCCACGGTAAGATATAGCTCGCTGAATAGCATTGGAGAACTGGAGCATGGAGTTGTTGTTCAGACCTATCGAACTTCCCATCTTGCGTTGGACCTTCCTTGTGACATTTTTGGAATTGGACACTCACCAAATTTTATCGAAACTCTGTCAGTTTCAGTGGCTCCTAATGCGAATGAAAAGTATAGTAGAGAGTGGCTACAGATCATTCCCAATAGCCAAGTTGTTGTTGTTCCAAATCCAATAGGAAGACCAAACAGTTGGACAATGAAGCTGTTTCTGACGCCTAGTGATGCGGTTTTACAAACTTTTGGAGTTCTTGTAGGAATTTGTGCGGTGTTTGCGACTTTAGTAGCTGCGTTGGAGCTCAAGGAAAGAAGGGAGGATAGAATTGCAAGACAAAGTGAAGCTCATAGACTAGTAATGTATTGACTTGACCGGATAAGATTAAATTATATCATATTATGCTGTTTCGATGGCCTGGGTCATTTATTACATGGATCTCTTCTCAGTTTTGTTTTGTGTGTAGCAAATAAATTACACAATCAAATCTTGTGCAAGAACTCAACTTGACTGTGTCAGCTTCGTCATGATAAGTTGTAAGTTTTGTTTCAATCGACTCAACATACATCATCGAGTCAAAATAAATGATTTAAACAATGAAAATATTTATCAATTTTACAATTGCGCAATTCAAGCTTGTGGTAGCACCAAGGAGTTTCATAATTAAATTTCATATACTGTAGAAAATTTCAAATAAATTTAAACAGTACTCCGAACTTGTATCATGTTACACACAAAGATCAATGTAAAGTCGCTTTAGATTGGTACATCGTGTTTGTTAGTTGCATCAGTTGAATTGACGTGTTTCTTATTACGCGTGGAAATATCGTAAAGGAAAAACGAGCCAATAACAACTAAAAGATTGACAAATATTAATTATTATCTTTGACAAGATTAAGTTTGGTAATCGTATTTGTATGAATAACTTGGTCATTGTTAGTGTACATAAGCGTACACAGCGATTATATAGTAGCGTAAGGAATGATGTATATACATACATACTCGTATGGGAAAAGTATTCATCAATCATTGTGGGCTACTAATGCAATGGGTATTATGGATAATATCATGCTTTTTTGTGATAATTTAGGTGTTGTCTGTTGCTGGACCCATATTGAAAAGTATGCACACATACAAAAAAATTGAAGAGTTGAAGCATTCATTCGTTGTCGAGCTTTTGTGATAATGATTGCTTAAATACACGCGATAGTGAATACACGTGATGATAAAAATTTGAAGGTTTAATAATTGCTTCTATTGTACCCAACTACTAGTAAGAGTAGAAGATCACTGCATTCATTCATACAATACATGTTTCAAGCCATCATAATAATAACACTGAACTCATCTTCAGCAAACCTTGAAACACAAGGCTATTCATATGTAACAGCTTCATGACAATACTAGTTGCATGGAATGATGTACATTATGTTTTTTCTGATCTGTCTGAGTTTATGAAATGGCAGTCTCATGCTCTTCAGCATTTTAAAACCAAATGTAGCTTGTTAAACTGACAACTTATTCATTAGTTGGTTGGACAGCAAGGTTCATATTCACTCCTCTGTTTTCTGTATTATTCCCAAGTTTTACTGTTTCCCACTCGGTATTAAAATGTCTTCAGAACTCAAACCTGTGGCCCCAAAATCTTCAGTTCCCCGAGAACTTATTGAAAGCATCACTGGCTGCAAGGTGCTCAGTCATATTGTCGAAGATGGCTCCAAACCAGGTGACAACTACATGAGTGTCCTGTACTCTGTTTCAGCAGAAGTGATTCCTCCAGGCGGCTCTGAAGCTGATAAGGAAACTCGCCATTACTTGCTCAAATGTTACCCCGGTCACCCAGCTCGACAAGCCTACTTGAACAAGTCCAACATCTTCAACAATGAACTTTCCTTTTATACCGTTTGGGTCAAGGAACTCGTTGAGTTTCAAACCAGAGATGTGGGTCTTTCAAAAGACAAGGTAATTGTTCCAGCTTTTCCACCATGCGTTGGTGGAAAGACAGTCAATTTTAAAGACTGTGAGCCTGAAGCACTCACCAAGGTTTACAGCCCCCTTGATAACTTCATCATGATGGTTGACCTGAGAAAAACATGGGGATTTACAATGGCTGAAAGAACCAAGGGATTTGATCCCGAACACGTGGAACTGGCCTTCACGGAATTGGCAACAATTCATGCTCTGAGCTGGGCATATCGTAACAGGGTGGAATACGACCTTATAAAAAAGTTTCCATTCCTCCAAGTAGACTTTGAGGAAGAGGAAATGCAAATGTGGAAAAATATTATTTACAGTAGCATCGGCACAGCAGTTTCCACCATGGATTCAGTTTTGGGCGAAGGCAATCATCTTAGCAAGTCCACCGAAGCGTTTCGCGAAGTGGTAATGAAAATAATTGAGTACTTTATTGATCAGACGGAAGGGGCAGAACACGCTTTGTGGGAACTACACAGAGACCCTCCAAAGGACCTTGTAGAGGCGAGTGTTGGAGAAAGTATGATTTTCATTTTTAGAGCATTTTTAATGTTTATTTAATTTTTTAAAGCAGCTAAAAATAATTTTAATTTCTAGAGCCGTGGCGTATAATTTCTCACGGAGATAGCTGGTGTAACAATATGTTGTTTCAGCACAACAAAGTTACAAAAAAAGCAGAGCGAATTATGCTCGTGGACTTCCAGTTAACGAGAGACGCTTGCCCAACTGCTGATTTGGTCTATCTGGTTTATACAAGCACAACTTTAGAATACAGAAAAGCGCATTTGGATGAAGCTTTACAGTTGTACCATGACAGGTTTAATGAAGTGTGCTCTCTGATGGGAGTGGAAACACTTCCAGACTTCAACATGACTAGTCTCAAGAGGCGCTTTCATCGTTCTAAATTGATGGGCTATATGATGGCTACTATTGGTCTGCCTATCATGCTGATTCAAAAAGGAGAAGAGATCAATTTGGAGGATTTCGATCAAAATGTTAATATAGAAGAAATGATGACTCAAGCTTTTGGAAATAAAAATGAGGGGCAGGAATACAAGAAGCGAATTATCGATGTCGCTCAGGAGCTATATGATGACGGTGTAATATAATGAAATTTATTTTATAATGCATATGATTACTCAAAAACAATTTTTAACATTTGTCAATTTCTTCGAATTTGAGGGATAAATAAATTTGAACATTTTATTGTGGGACTAGCCTCTGACATTTAAGTATTATTCACTTATAATTTCATTGATTACATCAAAATTATAACAGTAAACCATAAAGTATTGAATTTGTCAACAATTAAGGTAATGATGAAGTAATCAAAATATTATTGTAAAACTGTATTTATTATCTTTTGCCTAGGATGGCACTTGTTAATGATTGAAAGCTATACATGAATGCAGTCGCATTTATTCATTCTTTGGATTCCCCGTATTTTGACAGTTTTGAAACATTGTCATTTCACCTTTATGTGTTATTAGGAACTCATTTTGGGTAGTTCAGGCCTTTTTCTAGTTTCTAGAAGCATGTTAAAAAGATACATTATTTTGATTTTTCATGGTAATTCTGATAATATACTTGTATGCATATTTGATGGGTAAAAGTACCCAAATATGTACGTAAGCTAAGTAATAGTTATAGCCAAATAAACGTTATCATACATTCGCTTCGTGGAGATTTTTATTAATAATTCAACTGGTTGTCGAATGTGTGTTTGTTTTTATTGCTGAATACGAAAATAAATCTACCAAACGTATTTTTAACATGCCTTGTTTTTTTTCAAAGTATATTCATTTTTAATATAAGCAGTCATGCAGTAAATTTTGATGGAAAAACACTTGTTTTGTAACATAGAACATTTTGTTGAAGTATAAATTAAATTTTATACAAATTGAAAAAAATTGTTTTCAGTACATTGAAACCGTAAAGCTAAAAAATAATAGAACTAAAGCCTTTCCCCCTCATTTTATCTTTTATCAGTGTCGATAAGTTTCTGTTAAAATGGCAACTATTAAGACGTGGAAGATTTGTCGCTTCCTCCTGTTGAAAATACGGAGACTACGCCTGTGGTTCAGAAACTACAAAAGTCTGGATTGTAACTGGATTTCAGTTCTAGTTTTGTCATTCCAATTTAGACACCTCTTCTATTCATTACCAATTCAATTTGATTTTGACCGAAGGATTTTCGTTTTGAGTAGTTCACGACCTCGTTTCATGATTCATGCATGTGTTGCATTTCTTGGTTGGGTGGATTGCATTTTACCACTTTTTGTTTCACATCAAACTTTAACATTCGCTTCCCATAAGGCGTCGCTGGAATTCTTGATGCTGTTAAGCAGAGTTGTTTTATGGGGGCTATACACAACGTTTTTGTTTCGGCTTCAAGCAATTATCAAAGCTTTCAATATTTCGATGTTTATTAGCGATCCAGGTATTTTGTCATGTCCATTCCCAATTTACACACATAACTCAATAACAAAACTTGCATTGTAATGAAATTTGAATTTCCAGACAAATTTCCTGCAACACGAACCAAATTTGAAGGACCTTCTGCGAAATGTCTAACAGCAACAATAGGTTTTACTAGTATATTTATGGCATGTCAGCCGTCAATGTTCCCACTATTCCTATTTCTAGCATCTAAAAATAGTAGTTCAAGGTGGTACCATTGGCAATGGTTATTTGGAAAGTATTACGATTCACTCCAAGTCATCTTGTTTCTCAGCTTTCACCAGGTGATTGTGAACTTTCATCTGGGCTCTATTGGATGGTTAACTGTTGGTGCTCTGTTACCCACCACTTTGACTGTAATTCGATTCTGCATGAAAATATTGAGGTGCTGCATATTTTATGCGATCATACTTTTTATTATAAAATAAAAAATATGTGGTTAAATTTGAATTCAATTTCACTAACAGGGAAAGTTCATCAAACCATGGCAGTGGTATAATGCAGCAATATAGAGTTTTGCAGCTTGTGGTTCAGCTTATCAATGAGGGATTCAGCATACTTCTGCCGACGGTGTACCTAGCCATGTTCATCTTGCTTCTTGTGAATTCATTGCACGTGTTTATGTTTTCTAAAATGGCCCACTCAATGTCTGCAATAACGTTTGTGATGGCGCAGATTCAAACCGTTATTGGATTAGCACTGTTAATCACGATTTTGCGACAAATTATGCTGTTGGCTGCTCATGTGACAAGCAGTTCAGGAACCAGTATTCATCATTTCAGCAGACAACCAGGGTTGAAAAAAGAAAAAAGGCAGTTCTTGCGGTCGTGTCAGGCGATTAGAATTCAAGCTTTACCCTTTTTTCAATCTCACAGCAATTTCGGATTTTTAAGCTATCTACACTTCACGCTGCAACAACTTGTTACAGTTTTATGCATTTAGCTCTCATTAGCCATCTTATCAGAGCAATATAGATATTTTTGTTTCTAATTTATGCTTATGCATTCTATGTATGAAATGATTTTCAAGGTTGAACTTGAACTATACAGCATTTTAGCATTACCGTTCCACAGTTTAGTAATTCCTACTAAGAAATTAAATCATATATAATAATACTTTAGTTAAGTCAATACAAAGTCCGTTTCAATGAATTCGGATTTACTACTTATCAAACTCAAATACGATTAAATGTCAAAACGGTATTATTATGATTTTATGAAGCCTAATGCAGCCTCGAATGAGTGTGTGATAATATGTTTCGTCGGAAAGTACAATAAAACTCTTATTCAATCAAAAAAAAGATACTCATTTCTCCAGAATATAAACCAGTTTGTAACAAATAAACAAGAAAAATGCATTATCAAGGTTATTAGCATGATTATGAGAACTTGAAATGGAGTAGTAAAATTCCAGGTATCCAGAAAGACAAACTGATAATGCTTTTATCGCTCGTCACTGCCAAAGGTCAGTGGTCTCACATTTCACACGTTTCCTTTATATAAGGACAGTGTACATATAATCTGCATATCATTCACTCGTCTCATCCAAACCGAAGTTCAAATACATTCTGTCATTCATATCAGAAAAACCAAAATTACAAATTTACTCTCAATAAATATTTATCAGTCATCTTCTCAGTTATAAACATGTCATCTACTGAGCTCGATCCTGTTACACTAACATCTTCGGTTCCAAAAGACCTGCTTGAAAGCATTATTGGTTGTAAAATTAGCAGCTATGTCGTAGAAGATGGCTCAAATCCGGGTGACAACTATTTGACTGTTCTTTACTCCGTTTCAGCAGAAGTGATTCCTCCAGGTAGCTCTGACACTGAAACTCGACACTACGTGATCAAATGCTATCCTAGTCATCCAGCTCGCCAGTTTTATTTGAAGAAATCAAACATTTTCCACAATGAGCTTTCCTTCTACACCGTTTGGGTTAAGGAGCTGGTTGAGTTCCAAACCAGAGTTGTTGGACTTACAAAAGAACAAGTGATCATTCCATCTTTTCCACCATGCGTGGGTGGAAGAGCCGTGAATTTTGTAGAATGTGGACCGGAAGCGCTCGCCAAAGTATACAACCCATTGGATAACTTTATCATGATGGTAGACGTTAAGAAAACATGGGGATTTAATATGGTGGATCGAATCAAAGGGCTGGGTCCAAAGCATGTAGAACTGGCTGTGACAGAATATGCTACCATTCATGCTCTAAGCTGGGCTTATCGTAACAGGGTGGAATGCGACCTTATAAAAAAGTTTCCATTTTTTGAAATACCTTTTGAAGATGATGATTCCAAAATGTGGAAAACCGCAATAGAGAATAGTATTAATACAGCTATTTCAAACATAGACATGGTTTTAGGCAAAGATAATTATCTTTCAAGAGCAACAAGAGCTTCATGCAGTGACGTTTTCCAGACAGTAAGTCGATATTTCTTGAAGCAGTATAAAGATATGGAAGCAAATCTGTGGAGTATGCACCGAGATCCTCCAAAACACTTTGTTGAATCAAGTGTTGGTGAAAGTAAGGGCAACAAAAGTATCTTTGTTCACATATTGTATTGTACGCCTTTATTAATGAATATTTAATCTGTAGAACCTTGGCGAATCGTACCTCATGGAGATACGAGCTGTAACAACCTTCTGTTTAAGCATAATGAAAATGTGAGCGAAGCCGAGCGCGTCATTTTACTGGACTTTCAATTGGTTCGGGAGGCGTGCCCAACTACTGACTTGGTGTATTTGCTTTACACAAGTACGACTTTAGAATATAGAAAAGCGCATATGGACCAAGTTTTGCAGTTATACCATGATAGATTTAATGAAGTTTGCTCTTTGATGGGAGTGGAAACACTTCCAGGTTTCAATATGGCAACACTGCAAAGTCGCTTTCACCGTTCTAAACTTGTGGGCTTCATGATGGCAATATTTTCACTGCCAATGATGTTGATGGAAAAAGGAGAAGAGGTTAATTTGGAGGAAGTTGACCATGATGTAGCAACAGAAGAAATGTTTACTCAAACATTTGGTAACAATAATGGGGGACTGGAATATCAGAAACGGATTGTGAAAATGGCTCAAGAAATGTATGAAGGGGGTGTGATATAAAAAAAAGTCAGATTATCATTGTTAATATAGTAGTAATATATGATCATTCGGTTATTCATGTTCAACTTGTTCAAGTAATGTGTTTAATACAAAAATGTATAATATTTATAATATATACATACATATAATTTCCATTTCTGTAATTTTAGAATTACAAATTGTTGTAAAAGAGTGAATATTTTTAATGTTATGTAAAAGAATTTTTCAGTTGTCAGCTGTAAATAGAAAAGTACGATATTAAGGGAAGTAAAGAAGTTTAATTTTGAATAAACAGGAGATTGATGAAATTCTAACACAACAGTTTAAAAAGTCAGTTTTGATTTACCGGATATAACTACCGCTAGTAAACGCAACCCCTCTAAATCGTAAGCTACCAGTAGCATTCACACTACTGTAAATAGCTACAAACGAAGACGAATTAGTACGAAAAATATTTCCGATCGGAGTATCAATACAGTTTTCAATGCTGTCACATGGATTAAACTGGCTATCCCCGAGCGAAGTACAATTTCGAGCCGTATTTTCAGAAATAAAAGTTTGATCATGGACTACATTTGAAGCAGTAAAACTCTTAGCCAAACTAACTGTATTGTTGATTCTCCCATACGCGTTATAGACGAGAAAAGAGTCAGAGTAACATGATTCATTAACTTGTGGCCGGAAAGAGGTGATGTTAAATCCAGTTCCTCTCCAAATTCGGCGATGACTTTCCGGGCTAAAAGCCACAATGGCCACCTGATTAGGTTGCGCCTCATAAGAATAGTGATTTAGTCTTGGTTGATTAAGATGAGCTAGGTGATAACTGTATGGGGCATCATCAGACATTTGCCTTCCCATCCGGAATTGAAGCCGAAACCCAACTTTTGCAACAGAGTCGTCTGACGTAAACGTTACAATTGCTACTGGACCTTTAACTGTAGCTGTTTGATTATTAGCTCTGTATAAGAAAAGTTGTAATTTAAAAAATAGAGTTCATTTTTACTACCAAAACTATGAATTAAACTTACGATATTATAACAGCAGGCGCTTGTATTCCGGTGAAAGCATCAACAGAACTGATAGAAATGTAGTCACAGCATACTTCAAAACCATTTTTTTCAAGGTTAAAAGCGATTGTTTCCGCTGAGGGAACTTCAACAAGGAAGATGCATTCTTCGTTGTTTGCATAATACCCATTTTCTTTGTAGCTAATGTAACCGGAATTTGCAATGTACACCCCACCGCATCCTGCACTCTTTTCGAAGGCAAAACTAAACTGTGTGGTATTTTCCTCAATTTGTTCGAACTCAATTGGCTTGTAAATAACAAGGAACGCAGTTAAATTTGCACTCCAAATGTTTCTTTTTGCTGGAACAGTAATGAAATCAGTACATGAAGCGGTGTCATTAGCATCTGGATATTGGTCTTCTGTTGTCCAACCAGTTTGAGAAGGAAATGTGTAAAATGTGACAGAGCCATAGTCGCATGAATCGTTCTTCTTTTTGAATACACCAGAAGTCCAACTTATATTTGTAGGCATTGTTGACATGTCCTCTCCCGGTACTATACTCAAACTGTGGGCTAGAACAAATATTTCTTTTGTTTCCGATTGATTGGCTGCTCTATCCCACACTGAACTAGGGAACGATACTGTTCCTTCTGTTTCGAATGTATGAATGAGTTTATAACTATATTCAGGATTAGAATTATTTCCCGTTCCTGAGAATTTAAGGGAAAAGCCTCTTCCACGTGTTCCACCATCAGAACTGAATACGAGGACCAGCAACGACTCTTCAAATGAATGTGTTCTTTTTGCACGGCTATGGAAATAGAAAGCATTAAATACTGTCAATCGGAAAGGGAAGTATTATACATTGTTTTATAGGTCAGGCTGCCATATAATATGGTAAACTGCTGCTTACTTGATTTTCACGGTATCATTTCGTAAGGTTCCAGTTATAGGGTCGATTGTGTTGACCAGAAGGTAATCGCAACAAGCCTTAAAATCATCATCATCATCAATATCATCAACGTCCTCATCATACATTAAAACTAAAATTACCTCAAACCCATCGTCAACCAACTGCAAAGTGATGTTGGTGCTTTGAGGAGAGTGTAGGAAATATATGCATTTTTCATTGTTGAAATACTCAATTCCACGTTTATAGATAAGAGTTCCTTTATCCCCGCGTAAAATACCACCACATTTGTTATCTGTCAAACCATAAAGTAAGTACGTATTCTCTACACACACTTTTCATTCACACATGTCCGTATTTAAGATAAACTAACATTGTTCGCAAATTGTTTGCTGTGGTTGATTATATACCTTGAACAACCAAATCTGTGCTGTTTTCATATCGAAGGCGAAAACCAGTCCCAGTCACAGAGCTGTCCGATGAAAAACGCACTCGTGCTTTCGAACCACTAATTATAGTCGTTCTATTAGTCAACCTGTATGAAATGAAGAAAATACAGGATTAGAGCATATGTGTATGGATATGTACAATTTTAAATAAATTTTAAGCTTACGATAAGCGCACTTCCGTCAAACCGCTTTCCGAAGTGACAGTTACAAAATCACAGCACGCTTCTACTCCCGATCGTTCCAAGTAGAAAGCAATGCTTGCAGCATGAGGGATTTCAATCTCCCAGATACATCGTTCTCCATTTATGTAACTTTGGGACTCCTTGTAGCTAATTCGACCATTTTCTCCCCTCAAAGTTCCACCACTGAGGAGTGCATACTACGTGCATGAAAATTGCCATGGGAGAAAGTAGAAAAAACTGACAAAGGTGTGTGGTAGTTAAATTCAAAACGTTTCCCTGTTTCCTCGTCATCACTGTCGCCAGAAGCGACAGGTTTGTAAATGACAAGAAATGTCGGAGAATCCGAGCTGAAGAATTCCTTCTCTTCAAGAATGCTGATGACGCCTTCACATGTTGACTCAGTTTGATTCGGAAACTGTGCTTGAAGTCCCCATCCGCCATTGCTGTAAATTGTAGGTTCATAAAACCTTATCGTATCATAGGTGCAAGAATCATTGGCCTTCTTGAACAAGCCTCCTTTCCAATCTATCCCTATTGGGTTTGCAGTGGGACCGTTTAATCTACGGGCCACGCTTGATGCTATTACAAGTATATCGTAGGTTCCCTCCTCCTCATTAAAGTCTACAGCTCCATGTGTCTCAGAAATATGTCGGAATTCGCTTTTGTAACTTTTCTCAGCATCAGATTTGAAACCCCTTGAAAAGAATCGGAGAGTGAAACCGGTTCCAGTGTAGGCTGAATCTGAACGAAATACGATTGCCACCATTGATCCATTCATTGTTTGGCTTCTGCTTGCTCGACTTTAAGATCAGAAAACCATCAATAGTTAAATTAGTCTGGCTGGCACCATTTTATGGCACAAAAATGCAACTTGAAGCTTTACAAGGCTTACTTAATTTTTGCAGTGTCATTGCGTAACGTTCCAGTTTCCGGGTCAATGGTGGTTAAAAGAATGTAGTCAAGACCTTCTCCAAATCCATCTTGTGCCAACTTGAAGCTAATATTTTGGCCTGTGGGTGCTTTGAGTAACCAGATACACCTTTCGAGATTTAGATATGATGTTCCAGATTTGTATTTTAAAAATCCTGTATCCGCATTGATTATGCCTCCACATTTGTTATCTGTTTTTGGGAACCCACATTTAGGAAAAGTTGTAAAGTCATGTTTAATAATGTTTAGACTTATTATTGCAGTTTTTATCTTTATTTTTGTGATTACCTTCCACTGTTACTTCCGTCCTTTGTTCGTCTTGCACTGTTTTCATCAAAGGAAACATTTTGCATGGTTAAGTTGGGGCTTATAAGCGCGCTACTAGTAGTACAGAATGATTTTTTAAAAATTTACTTGCCTCGCTCCCAATTGAAATCTATTCCAACCTCTTTTAAACTGACATTTTGAGATTTCATTACAGCCACAACCATTCCATCCGCATTTTGAAGGATAGCTTTGCCAGCGTCATTACATGCTCTGTATAAATATTGAGTTGGGATGTTAACTCACATTTATAGTGATCTGTATAACTTTATTTGTATGTCAAGTATAAAATATTTATGAAGATACACTCACAGCTCGGTTTTACTCAATATTCCATTCACGGGAATATAAACCGATAACTCATTCAGAACACAATCATTCCCACCAACAACTGGAAGCGTTTGGTTTAGTTCCAACTGCATTCCATCACTGTATGTTGATGGGAGGAACGGTGTAAAAATGAATACTTGATATAAACTGGCGGTGAAAGTCGCCGTTCTGGATACAGCTGTTGCAGAGCCATTATCACTTCTATAGTGGGAAAACTGTGTTGTTATCTCACTTCCCCTTTTAATGTGATCCCCTGTTGCTCTCCAACTAATAGAAAATCCGTCTCCTACTACAGCAGAGTCGGAATAAAAGATTATGTAAACTTCTCGACTTTGGGAGGTATACTGGTTTGAGCTGTAGCTGTAGAGTCGCCGAAGGCTGTATAGAAGATTATTGGATTTTAGATCAGTTATATTTATCATAGATTTTTCGATGCTGAAAATAATTTTCGGGTTCATTACGCTGTAATATTCGGACTATTAAATAATTCATTCCCATTTGCATCTGTTAGTTCCATCATGTACAAGCGATCATCAGGATCAGTGATTCCGTAAGCGTTAAAACTAATGACTATGGAAGACCTTGGAAGTGGTTGCGGAACAATGACCCACACACAACGTTCATTTGACCTGAAAAATTTTTAAGCATGTATGCATCATGTTGGGTCACGGCCATTTTAAGATTTACATGTCAATATGATGAAAGCATATTGTGACTTTGCAATGCGAAATTTGCATCCATCCATTACATCCATCGTGCTTGAAAATCATAGCTTTGGATATAAAGGTCTAAGGTGTATTATGCAGATACATGGGGTATTGTGAGAACTTTCCATTACTACATTAAATGGTCTGTATATTTCGTGAATATTTATAAATATTCTAATTATTCATCTTCAGGTACTTCTTCTTCAGGTTATTGTGAGTTCTTAATGGCACACGACATTATACTTAGAGTATTTAAGGGCCGATTTTTCGGTTAGAAAATATACCTGTAATTTGTGTAGGACTTGTACGATATAGTTCCTGATATGCCTCCAACCACACCGCCACACTCTAGAATAAAATGTATTGTTATCAAACAGCGTTATCTATAAAAATCCCTTTCTGAGATAACAACACTTACCGTTAGGTGGGCTACTGAAGATAGACGCTGGGTATTTTGGATCTGAAAGGGGTAAAATTGTTTATACTTTTTATTAATATGTAATCGCAAAAAAACATATTTAAAAATCATTATGTAGATTATAAAATCATGAAAGCTCACCCGCTACCCAAGTTAAGTTAAAGGTCATGGGAGCCTTAAACTTTTTTGTAATGAGGATAACATAGGAACTACCAAAGTTCATTAACGAATTCAGTCCTTCGCAATTAGTTTTACAGCAGCTAGTTAAAAAAACAGGTTCCTATTTAATATGACTGTAAGTACATATTCAAAATTCCTAAAGAACATAATACTATTATGGCTTACTCGGTAGTCAAAGAACCGTTTTCCATCATTTGGCTTATCACAATAAATGATTCTCCATTGGAACACCCTCCATACCCGATTGCAGCTTGAAGATATGACTTGGTTGAAAAATTTGAAATAACAATTGTTGTAAAATCTAAAGTATAGTTCGCGTCCATTTTTTCCAGAAATGTTGAGTTCCAAGTGGTAAGCTCGTTGCTATTAAACTGCGTTAAATTGGCAGGCCTTGTTTCGTGTGTGAAGAAGGTGTCCTTGCTTAACAGTGCCCCCAGGCCGTCCCAGTGCAAATCGAGATAAACGTCAGTCACTGCGGTATTGATAAGCGATGTGACGATGAAAATGGTTGGTCCAGAAAATATGTGGGGCATATTTTTCTGCAATCTATTTATATGCCATTCTCATTAAGAATATTTACATATAAGACGCCTATTACTTGAGACTGAATACGTTACAACTTTATCGTACTTGGTAATTTTAATTTGAAATGGCTGAGAGCCATTAGTACTTGGTGTTGTGCCGTTGGGTCTAACAATTTCCAAAACGTACGTGTTGATCGCGTAGGAAGACAAAGTTGACTGTCGTTAATAAAAACCGAAGAAAAATAAATATTTGGAATAAATTGGGGTACTTCAAGACAATACGAGTAACTATTATTCATATGTGTGCTTACAAATGTTGAAACTTTAATTGACTCTCGGTTATTTGCTCTAACGGTCCACACACAACTTGATGGGAGTGAAGCAGCGTAGTAGGAACGTGTTGAAAACATTATTGCGCCACTCTGAGCAACAAGTTCTCCTCCGCACGTGTGATCTTTTTTTGCATACATTATATTACTTAGTTTTAACATTTTGTACCTCTCTTTATGTATATTATGTTGATATCAGATTAGCTTACTTGAAAAAGCAAACGGAGTGGCGGATTGACCGGCTGTAAAACATATGTATAAATTACCAGTAGAAGAAAGTAACATTGAATTAAGTAGATCACGTTCTAAATCAGCATATAAAATATGTAGTATTTACTCAGTTTTTCAAAGTCATTCAAACGTTCGGCATTCGCCGAAAGCTGTTGTTGCAGCCCAGCAAACCCATCAGCCATTTTTTCTATTAACCCCTTTTGTTCAAGCATTGACTCTTGGAGCTCTATATTTTGTTCGGAGAGTTGTTCTATTTCCCCTGTCAACTTTTCCATTGAGCCATCCAACGAGAAGACCTGAATGGATTATTGCTTCAAGTAAAAACTTCATAGAAAGTGATTTATTAATTTGCATAACGTCTTTAGTTTCAAACCTTGTGTCGGAGAAAAGCAACCGCTGGAGTTTCTGAGAAACCATCCTTTGAATACGCATCTTTAATACTGCCGAAATTACATTAAAACAAAAAAAATAGTGTCAGAAGAACAGAACTTTACTCATAATTAAATATTCAAACAAAAATTACCTTCTTTCTTTTCTAACAGTAGCACTTTTATGCTGATAACCAGCAGATGATGATGGTAGAATTATGTAGAGTATTAGCAATGAATAAAGGAATGCATAAAATATTGTCACCTTCATTGTGCTGCGTTGCAAGCATGCAAATACCAACTGTCTAAGAAGTAGTTGGGTAAATAATTTCAGACTGTTTTGTAAATGTAGTTCAACCGGTAAAATTAATTTTATTGACTAATACCTCAGGTCTGCATCTGTCTGATCTTCATGTTGCAAAGATAACCTTGCGAATACAGACATGAGACAGGTTTAAGACATTTATTTATACATGTTTAGCAAAAGCAACATCACATTTCATGGTAAAAGATTCTTGAAAGCGATCATGTTTATTATGTGTTATTAATTAGGAGTAACATTCATAATGATAAAATTTAATTTAAAAAACTAATACATCATAAATAAAGGTTATAAAATGCGCAGAGAGTCGTGTTAGTACCAAACCAATGTGCTCTCGTTCATCGTGAATAACATCTTTCTTCTTCGTTGATAAGCTTGTTTCTGAGAATTGCTCACAAAGTCCAGTGCTATAAAGACGAAATGTTGTGCGCACATATTATATCTATGAGTGCATCTATTTAGGTATTGCTTTAATGCTTCCTCGCATATTCATTTGCAAGCTGAGTAATAAATTACGTGTATAATATGGAATGTATGTTTCATTGACGTTATATATAATGTATGAAGAATTAGTATAATTAATTAGCATTCTCGGTAGATGCTCCATATTTTGCTAATTCTGGATGTGATATTAATAACATTAGTACAATGAATGAATTTCTGCGAAATTAGGCAACTTATTGCATTTCTAATTATCACGGAAGACGATTATTAATTTTTGCAGTTTATTTACAACACTGAGCTAACATGTATTATTATTTAAATCAGGAGGCATGGAATAATATGAGACGTGTTCAGAGTGCAAAAATAAAAATGCAAGGATGTAATTTTTTTATGGAGGAATTCAAGACATGAATATCTGGAAAAGAACACAAACAGACACATATATAGCAGAAAAAGACACCAGGATAAAAAACATTTTAGAATAAATTTTATTTCAGAAAGGAAATCTAATACATCCACGTTTTAAGCATTAACATTACCGTTAAGTACAAATCCTCTAAACTTTAAGCTACTAGTCGCATTAACACTTTTGTAAATCGCAACAAAAGAAGTCGAACTGAGGTAAAGCATACTACCGTTTGGAGTATCCGTGCAGTCTCTAATGTTTTCGCATGAATGAAACTGGTTATCATCAAAAGCAGTACAGTTTTTGTTAGCCTTTTGAGTACGAAAAGTTCCATTTCGAACAATATCTGAGGCAGTGAAGGTCTGCTCCAATACAAATCCTTTATCTCTCATATTTTGCATACCGTAGATTGACAATGAGTCTGAGTCACAGCGAGCATTAATTTGTGGCCGAAAAGATGTAATGTTAAGTTGAGTGTTATTCTTGAACGAACGAGCGTATGCAAAAATTGCCACTTGGTTAGGCCCCATTTGCTGTGAAAATTCAAAGGGAGGTGGCTGATTCTGATGGGCCAAAATATATGTGTATTGGAAATTTGTAGTTGCTTTGGTTCGGGCATGAAACTGAAGCCGAAACCCAAATTGCTGAATAGAGCCGTCCGATGTGAAAGTAACTATTGCCACTGACCCTGTAATTATGGTTGTTGAATTTGTGGTTCTGTAAAATAGAAGGAGCACATTTTGTCCTAATTCTTTAGTTTGGGTTTATTAAAAATAGAAATTTAAGCTTACGACATGATAACCGGTGGCGATTGGGTTTCACCGAAAGCAGCAAGAGAGCCAACTGTTACGTAATCACAGCAATCTTCAAACCCTCTTGTCTGCAAGCTGAAGACAATTGTTTCAGCTTGTGGGACTTGAACGAGGAAGACACATTGTTCATTTGCATCATAACGAATGTTTTCCTTGTAAATTATCTCGCCAGAGTTGTTCCCAACATAAACGCCACCGCATTTGTCGTTCCCTTGAAGGCAAAAATGTAACAACAGACAAGATAAGCAAGCATAAACCTAAAAAGAAACTTCTTGAAGGATGCTTCTAATATTTGAAATTTTAATATTACTAATTAGTAATCTTACCTTCTTCGTAGGTAAAACTAAAATTCGTAGCATTTTCATTTTCTACCCCCACAGAAATAGGCTTATAAATTGCGAGGAATGATGAGAACTCTGTGTTAAAAATGTTTCTCCTTGCTGGTTCATGAATGACATTTGAGCATGTCGATGTTGCATTGACAGATGGAAGTCGTGGTCTTTCTAGCCAGCCTTTAAAATATTGTGTTGAATAAAAAGACAATGAACCATAGTCACAAGAATCGTTGCTCTTTTGAAATGTCCCCGAGTTCCAATTTATCATTGATGTAAATAGAGCATCCCCATCTCTTGTATTCAAACTGGAAGCTAATACAAATATTTCGTTATTTGTCGACTCTTCATCACCCCATTCTGCGGACGGGTAATCTATAGTTCCATATGAATCAGATACGTGACGGAGTTTGTAATTGTAGCCGAGGTTGGCGTTAGTTCCATTAGATGTGAACTGGAGGGAGAAGCCTTTTCCTCGAGTTCCGCTATCAGAACGAAACACAATGACCAACAAAGACTCGTCAAAGGTCCTTGTGTTGTTCGCACGGCTAAAACATACCCGAAAACAGGAACATGCAATAGTATTTATTTTTAGAGAATAGTTACATATCCTGATTCTTCTTTTAAATTGAAGTGTTTGCCTACGTGATTGCTACGGTGTCGTTTCTTAAAGTTCCGTTGGTTGGATCAATTGTATTCACATGAAGGAAATCGCAACAAACTTCGAATTCATCTTCTAACAGTTCTAATGTTATGCTTCTGCTATTGGGCGAATGCAGAAGGTACACGCACCTCTCATTGTTTGGATAGTATGTTCGAAGTTTGTAATTCAGTAAGCCGTTTTCTCCGATAATTAGGCCACCACAGTTTTCATCTATTTCCATAAAACAGATCAGGCTCAATTCGACTGGTCAGAGCCAGTCTAACATAGTTTTGCTGAATTTTATACTGACAACTTGTGAGTCAGTTGACATAATGATAACAAGTACCTTCCACAAACACATTGGTGTTGTTTTCGAAGTGAAGGCGAAATCCGGATCCCATTACGGAACCATCTGAAACAAACGTTACATTTACTATCGATCCAGTGACTGTAGCTATTCCATTAGTTGACCTGTTGTATAAAAATTAAAATGAATGAAAAGATTCCAGGAATGTCATAAATTACTTACTCACTTACGTTAATTTAATAGCTGGAGTTTCTGCTGAACTGATTGTCACATAATCACAGCATTTTTCAAAACCTAATCATATTCATTTAGTCATATGAATATAACCATAATCATACATTTAACTACATAAAACCATAATATTTTTCTAATAATCACCACTTCTCTGCAAATGGAAAGTAACTCTTTCCGCATCCGGCACCTCTACACTCCAAACACAAATTTCGGAATTATTATACGACGTGGCCTCTTTATAGCTGATCACACCATACTCATCCTTCAATGTTCCACCACAAGAGTAGCTGACCTCTGTCGAAAGAGTTGTTGTTATTAAAACTCAAGTTTGATGATTTTTAGTTAAAGTGAAAGTTAAAACCAACCTATTAGGTGATAGTCAAAGTGAAAACTTGATACATTTGCATCTGGAGACAATGGTTTATAGATTGCAAGAAATGTTGGGAAAGACAAACCAAAAATGTCCCTTTTCTCAGGTAAAGTGACATGTTCGGGACATGATGAGTCATTCCGATTGGGCAGCATGTCTTTTGGGAACCAGTCAGTAATTCTTGGCTCGTACAGTGTTAATGAATCATAGCTGCATGAATCATTCGCTTTTTTGAAGACACCTCCACGCCAGTCGATGGCTAATGGAGTGCGAGGATTCTTATTAAAATCATGTTCAGTAACTATGCTGGATGCCACCACATATATTATATCTCGTCCTGCTATTGCAGTGTCATTTTCATCAGGGAATGGAAACTCAAATGTTCCATTTGGGTCAGAGGCGTGATGCAGTTTGAAATCATAGTCGTACGTAGTTTCACCACGTGCTGAGAAGCGCAGGGCGAAACCTGTTCCATGAATAGATCCATCTGAATGAAATTCGATTACCACCATTGGATCGTTAAATGTTGCAGTTCTGTTTTCTCGCCTATAATATTAAGAATATTGATACAGAAATAGCAGCTAATTTCAAAGCTGTCGTTGGAAAGAATGTCTTTGCTTACTTTATTTGATATGTATTATTCCTTAAAGTTCCATTCGTGGGGTCGATTGTAGTGGCCAGAATGTAGTCGCAACAACTTTCAAATGCATCATCTAATAGTTTCAAACTGATGCTTGCACTATTAGGTGAATGCAACAACCAGACACAACGTTCATCCCGATAGTAATCTTGAAAATTAGTTTTTAATAGAGTTAGCAATTTTAGTTAAAATACCAATATTTAATACTCATTTTTGACTACCTATTCCCTGTTTGTATTTTAAAATTCCGTGCGATGCGGTTATCACACCACCGCAATTGTCATTATCAATTAGCAGATCCGTACTGTTTGCGTTTTCGAATTCTGTATATATTCAAAAGTAAGATAGTAAGATCTCATACATTGCCTATATGGCCATTTCACAAGACAATAGATTCTGCTTACCGTCTGTCCACTTGAATTCTAACACTTCTTCTGAGCTGGCGTTCTGCCGAGAGCTCACTATAATCATAACCATTCCATCCGCATCTTCAAATATTGCTTCAGTGGAATTATCACACTTTCTATTGATTACAAGAAAGTTCAATCATGAACATCTGTACTTTCTATCAAGGAATTGAATAAAATGGCTAAAACGTACGGTTCAGCTTTAGTAAGTTGACCCCCAACAGGAGAAAAGATCTGGAGTCCAGTGAAAGTGCAATTACTTTCACTTTGCATTGTTGTATTGAGATGAAAGTGCAGTCCATACTTATACGTAGAGGGAATAACCGGTGTAAAAATGAAAACTTGATAGAAACTATTACTATTTGTTAAATGGGGCCTGGTTAAAGCTCTTGTTGCTGAGCCATTGTTGCTGTGAATGAATGTAAATTGAGGGGTTATATCATTTGGCGATTTAATAACGTCTCCTGCCACGCTCCATGTCAAAGAAAAGCCACTTCCTTGGGATGAAGAGTCCGAGTAGAAAACAATGTAAACTTCTCTACTTCTAGCTTCGTAAATTTGATATCGCACGAGTCTAAAGATAAAACGGTTGTTTCATTATATTTCTGCTAAAAATTGATATGAGATTCATGCTAATTAACAAACTTTGTCTTGTTTGGGGCATTCGGTAGTTCTTCTCCATTAGCATCGACTAGTTGCATCATATACAAGTGATCATCTGAGTCATATATTCCAATTGAAGAAACTTGAATCATTATTTTTGATCTTGGACCAGGTTGTGGAACTATAACCCATATACAGCGGTCATTGGGCTCGAAAGACATATCAGTTTTGTAGTTAATTGATCCAGTAGACCCTCCCAAAACCTCACCACACTTTCTGAGTAGTCCTGTTTCTTTTAATTTTCAACAATTTTTAGATTTTTATGCCCATTCACTATATAATAGTTTAACTATTGCTTTTTTTGTTGGCAAACTTACTGTTGTTAACTGGTGGATAAGCAGCGTCTGTATTTGCAAAAGGAAAGAAATTAGTGTTTAGAAGTTAGCATGTTTTCAGATCGAGTATCATAATGCATCGTAATTACCTGCCTCCCAGGTTATGTTAAAATTGAATGTCTGTTGGAACGGTTTAGTGATTAAAATTACAAATGGGTTATCATAACTCATGAGCGAGCTATTTCCCTCACAGCTAGTTTGACAGCAGCTGCAAGTGGAGAAAAATGCAGTAATGTCATCAGCGAACAAAAATCATTGATGGTGGAAATTATATATAAATTCCATACTCTTTCACAGTAGCACTGCTTCCCATCACATCAGTTATGACAAGGAACGACTCCCCATTGGAGCAACTACCATTTTCAACTGCAGCTTCAAGGTATACTCTGGTCGAAAAGTTGGAGATTACCATTGTTATGTAGTCCAAAGTGTAGTTAGTATTATCATCCGATTCCTCCAAAATCGGCGTACTCCAAGTTTCCAGCTGGCTACCATTCAAACTGCCTGAGTTAGCAAGTAGAGGTTCGTGCATGAAAAATGTGGTATTTGCTACGAGCCCTCCTTTCCCTTCAAACAGGATTTGAAAGTCAATGGCAGAATTAGTGACAAGTGATGTCACAACGAATATAGTTGGACCAGCAAATAAATACTGTCTGCTTTTCTCCAACCTTCATTCATGAGTTCAATTAGTTGTCTGTCTGTATGAAGTAAAAGGAGTTTTGAATTTAATTTGTTTTTACACACTTTGTTACTTGAATTTGTGAGGAGCTCAATGTTGTACTGCTGTTTCCTGTTGCATTTGATTTTAATATTTCCAATACATATGTATTGCCACTGTATGGCAAGGGAATGCTTCGAAGCCTGGGCTGTCATGCGATGCAAACAATATAAAGACAGTTTTAAGCAGTGCAATGAACATTTCAGCAAAAGAAGTGTAAGAGGTCTCACAACACATACTTGAGTTGTAACATTAATAGAAGCTCTGTTATTAGCTTGGATGGTCCACACACAAGTTGATTGATAACTGGCGTTAGTGGAAGCAGGTTTTGAAAATTTTATCGATCCTGACTCTTGAACAAGTACTCTTCCGCATGGTTGATCTAAATCTACATTAACGCTATTAATGCTATATTTGTTTGTGACAAAAATGCTGATGGATTTGATGAAATTGCAAGTTTTTTCTTAATACTGTTAAAATACCTGGCGTTTCCACATCTGGGTTGTTTTCGAATAGAAGACGGAACCCATATCCAGTCTTTGAGCTGTCTGATGTAAAGTTTACTATTGCGTTTGGGCCTCTGACAAAACCTGTCTTACTTGTCGATCTGTGAGATATAAAAATGACTTTTGTTTGGTTTAAGATGAACCAGTATTTGACCTTCAACTTTACATGCAGTTTTGAACTTACGATAAACGCACACCATTCAAACCATTTTCTGGATAGACGGTCACAAAATCACAACCTGTTAACAATATATGTTTCATGTCACTTGTAACCGCTTATGAATATTCAGTACTACTAACATATATTTAACTTACACTCTTCCAGACCAGATTTCTCAAGATAGAAAGCTATGATTTTTGCATTTGGGACTTCAACTCGCCAACTACACCTTTCACTATTATCATACAAACTGTATTCTTTATAGCTGATTTGGCCGTGATCTGCCCGAATGACATTACCGCACGATGGTCGTAAATATGTCGAGACCGAAGAAGATCTGATTGTAGCTGAATTATTGTGAGAAAAAAACTTTTTAGATTTAGGGAGCTTGAGATATTTGATATAGAGAAAAACAATAAATCTACTAACCTGCTGCATGGTAGTCAAATCGAAACCGTTTTTGTGTCCCATTTACATGACTTACGGGATTTGGCACAGGTTTGTAAATGGCAAGGAATGAAGAGCAATTAGGGCTTAAAAGATTTGCCCTTTCTGGAATACTGTTAGCATCTGGACATTGATCCCCGCTCATATTTGGAAACTGTGCTTTCCTAAGCCAGCTACCACTGTTGAAAAATGTAGGCTCGTAGAACCTTAAGTAATCGTAGGTGCAAGATCCATTTGCCTTCCGGAATAAGCCTTCCTTCAAATCTACAGCTATTGGAGTTGATAAAGGACCGTCCGATCTAAGCGTGAAACTTGATCCTATCACATATATTTCGTTAGCTCCTACATTTTCATCGCCGTATTCTATACTTCCGTTTAAGTCAGAAATATGACGCAGTTTGTAACGGTACTGAGGATTGGATTCATATCCCCGTGCCAAGAATTTTAGAGAAAATCCAGACTGAGTACTGTAGTAATAATATGATGCATCAGAGCGAAACACAATGACCATCATGGACCCATTCAATGTTCTGCTTCTGGAATCTGAGCTGTAATAGTAGAAAAGTGAGCTGTATTTATGAAATTAATTTGAAGTGCCATATTTTAAGATGTCACACATACCTAATTTTTACGGTGTCATTGCGTAATGTTCCTGTTTCTGGGTCAATGGAAGTCACCAGAATATAATCGGAATAGCTCGAGAAACCAGATTTTTCGAGCTTGAAGGTTATGTGTGTGCTATTGGGTGCGTTTAGAAGCCACAAGCACCTCTCATATTTGAAATATCTTTGGCCAACTTTGAAGTTAAGTGATCCTTTGTCTGCCGTGATAGTTCCTCCGCACATGTTATCTGTCACGTTTTTCTATTTTCCATGTGTGGGCTACTAACAATTAATTAAAAGATTAATTTCATTTGTAACATATTGAACCACTACGAACTAAAGGTTGTGACTACAAGGTAAATGTAAATACTATACACAATTTCATTTAGTTAAAACCGTATGTTAATAACTTTGCTGACAAATATAATGACGTGATAGATAACATGTGCGGAGGAACTATCACTGCAGACAAAGGATCACTTAACTTCAAGTTGGGCAAAATATTTCAAATAATGAGAGGTGCTTGTGGGCCTTCTAAACGCACCCAATGAGCACACAATAATCCTTGCAGCTCGAAAAATGGTCTGGTTTTCTCGAGCTATTCGATTATATTCTGGTGACTTCCACTTACCCAGAAACAGGAACATTACGCAATGACACCGTAAAAATTAGGTATGTGTGACATCTTAAAATATGGCACTTCGCAAATTAATTTCATAAATACAGCTCCACTTTTCTACTATTACAGCTTCAGATTCCAGAAGCAGGGAACAGTTGAATGTGGCCATGATGGTCATTTGTGGTTCGCTCTGATGCAATCATTATTACTACAGTACTCAGTTCTGGATTTTCTCTAAAATCTTTCGGCACGGGGATAGGAATCCAATTCCTCAGTACCGGTACAAACTGGTCGTCACATTCTGATATTAAACGGAAGTTATAAGAGTATGGCGATTGAAAAGTAGGAGCTAACGAAATATATGTGATAGGAATCAAGTATTTCACGCTTTAGATCGGACGGTCCTTTATCAACTCCAATAGCTGTAGATTTGAGGAAAGCTTATTCCGGAAGGCAAATGAATCTTGCACCTAACGATTTCCTTTAAGTTCTACGAGCCTACATTTATTCGAACAGTGGGTAAGCTGGCTTAGGAAAGCACAGTTTCCAAATATGACGGGGATCAATGGTCCAGTGCTAACAGTGTTCCAGAAAGGGCAAATCCTTTAAGCCTAATTGCTCTCATTCCTTGCATTTACAACCTGTGTTCAAACCCCGTACAGGTCATGTTGAAATGGCGACACAAAAAACGGTTTGATTTGTACTACCATGCAGCAGTGTTAGTAGATTTATTGTTTATTTCGTCTATATCAAATAGGCATCAAAGCTCCCCAAATAAAAAAAAAAGGTTTCTCGTCACAATTAATACAGCTACAGTAAAACCTTCTTCGGGTTCTCGAATATTTACGACCATCGTGCCGGGTAATGTCATTCGGGCCAGATCACGGCCAAATCAGCATGAAAGAATCAGTTTGGTATGATCAATAGTGAAAGGTGTTACGCTTGGGCGAGTGAGCAGTCTCCAAATGCCAAATCTTCATAGCTTTCTATCTGAGAAATCTGGGTGGAAGAGTAGTAATTAAATATTATGTTAGTAGTATTGAATTATTCTAAGCGGGTTTCACAAGTGACATTGAAACATATATTTTGTTAACAGGTTGTGATTTGTGACCGGTCCTATCCAGAAATGGTATTGAATGGGTGTGCGTTTAGTCGTAGGTTCAAAGAACTGCATGTAAAGTTTGAGATCAAACACTGGTTCACCTTACACCAAATAACAAGTCCATTGTTTATTATCTCACAGATCGACAAGTAAGACAGTGTTTGTCAGAGGCCCAAAACGCCATAGGTTTAATAACTTTGACACGCGGACAGCCTCAAGATCTGCGATCATGGGTTACCGCTTCTATTCCGAAAACAACCCGACTGATTGTGGAAACGCCAGGTATATTTTAACAGTATTGAAGAAAAAACTTGTATATTTCATCAATCCCATCAGCATTTTTGTCACAACACAAATATAGGCTATTAATAGCGTTGAAGTAAAGGATTTAGGTATCAACCCATGACGAAGTAGTACTTGTTCAGGAGTCCAGGATCGATAAAATGTTTCAAAACCTGCACTTCCACTAACGCACAGTTATCAATCAACTTGTGTGTGGGACATCCAAGCTAATAACAGAGGCTTCATTTAATGTTACAACTCAAGTAGTGGTCGTTGTGCAGACCTCTTACACTTCTGTTGCTGTAAATGGTTCTATTGCACTGACTTAAAACTCGTCTTTTAATATTTGTTTGCATCGCCATAGCAGCCCAGCGCGTCGAAGCCATTCCCCTTGCATTACTAGTGCAATACCATATTTTATTTGGAAATATTATAAATCAACGCAAAGGAACAGCAGTACAACATTGGGAGCTTCGCTCACTAAAGTTCAAGTAACAAAGTGTGTAAAAACATAATTAGAATTCAAATACTCCTTTATACCTTCATTACAGATCAGACAACTCGAAATTCGAACTCATGATTTATGAAGGTTGTTGAGAAAATGCCAGACCAGCTTATTTATTTGCTTGGTTCGCAACTATATTCTGTGTACATCACTTTCACTAATTCTTGCCATTGACTTTGCAAATCCCTGTGTTTGAAGGGGAAAGTGAGGGTCTTCGTTAGAAATACCACATTTCTTCATACGAACCCCTATTTGTCTACTCTTGGCAGTCTGGCCGAATAGTAGCCCAGGCTTGGATACCGTCTGGAGTTATCTTCCGATTTTGAGAATCGGGATATTCATGCTAACTTACACTGTCTGTGACTATATAACAATGGTAATCTCCAACTTTTTCGACCAGAGCGATACCATTGAAGCTGGCCAGTTGACAATGGGTAGTTGCTCCAAATGGGAGGTCTTCTTGTGCATAACACTGATGGATGGGAATTCATGCTACTGTGAAAGAGTATGATTATTTATATATAATTTCCACCATCAATGATTTTTTGTTTCGCTGATGACATTACTGCACATTTTTCTCCACTTGCGCTGCTGTCAAAACTAGCTGTGAGGGAAATAGCTCGCTCATGAGGTTATGATAACCCATTTGGTAATTTTAATCACTAAACCGTTTCCAACAGGACATTCAATTTTAAACATAACCTCGGGCAGCCAGGGCTAATTACGATGACTCCTAGATACTGCATCTGATAAACGATGCTAGCTTTCTAAAACACTAATTTCTTCTTGCTAAAATAGACGCTGCTTAATCCACCAGTTAACAACAGATAATTTGCTTTTGCCAAACAAAAAAAAGCAATATGTTAAACTAGTATATAGTTAATTGAGCATAGAAAGAATGCTAAAAAAAAATTTGAAAATTAAAGAGAAACAGACTACTCAGATAAGTGTGGTTTGAGTTTTTGGGGAGCGTCTACTGGATCAATTAACTACAAAACTGATTATGTTCTTTCGAGCCCAATGACCCGCTGTATCTGGGTTATAGCTTCCA
>LJIJ01001446.1:0-44102 GCA_001718145.1 Orchesella cincta
GTGCGCTCATGGAGCATACGCATATGCGCAGACGTTTATCACTCTCATGAAGAAACTTGCATTAAAAATTGACGAATGATATGCGTGTGTGGACAACAAAGAGTCGATATAAACTATGATATCAGATCGAAATGTTAATTAATGAAAGACAAAACTCACTCAAGGGTAGAATAACGTAAATTGGGGGGAATCAATACTTTCTCATATCGTCAAAAATCTACATATCATGTTGATTGCTTGACATTGGAAGTTTGGCTTTGTAATGCTGCTCCATTTCGTAATCGTAATATTCATTATTTATCCCAAATCAATTACACAGTCGCGTACTTTAGTAAAAAAGATCCATTTCCTATTATCCAAGTTCTACATGATTTCATAAAGCTGTCTTTTCTTTCTGAAACTTGATTCCGTTGAGCCATGTGCTGGCAAGCAAAGAGCGAGTGTATTGTGTATTACTCTCCTGAACAAAAGCATCGTTTCATTTTCATTTCATTAGTTCATCCCGACAGTGTACTTGCACGTACGTACCTACAACTTCTTTAATCCATGGCGAAAGTGCTTTCGAAGCAAAAGAGGGAGAATATGCATTCATTCACCCATTCATTTTTCTGGTCTGGTATTATGATGGCAGCTAATGGGAATAATAATAAAACTAATGAAATTCCATAACCCAGCCAAAAATTCCAAGTATGAACTGTCTCATAATTCAAGCAGCAACCCTTTTCAGGCTTCTCATTCATAGTTTTCTGCTTTCTTGATGTTGGTAATCCTAATCACCAAAACCCTTTGCCTGTTTTTGGATCTAAAGCCAAATAATAATTTGATTCAACAAATAATACAATTTACATTCATAAATTAAACATCCTCAATAGAGCTATATGCCTATTGAGAATATATATGTATTAAATTGTGAAAACTGGGAATAAAGCCGTGTTGGAGTTGCTCATTGCTCACGCTTTTGAATTGCTTGATGTCGATAGCACGCATGTAGAATAAGAATTGCATTTCCAGGCAAATGAAAAGGTTTTACATTGAGCTCCGTGCAGAAAATCGCCTAAGCTAAGAATAAATTTGGATGCACTATTTTAATTCAAGGTAACCCAGAATGTGTTAGGATCGATGGAAAGAAGAAGCCACAAAATTATTTCTAAACATAACCTTTCACATTCACAATTTTAAAGCTTTTTCACTGACAACACGTCTGTTTGCTAAATATACCTAATCATTTACATTTTTAAAGCTTTTTACAGCTCAATGCCTTTTTTTAAAACGCAATATGCAATCATAATGAAGACGTTATAACTCCGGAGTACTTTTAACTATGCATTTTTAAAGAGCATCTTACGTCAATCATTTGTTTGTCCGGGTATGGTATACAAACGTTTTTATTTAGAACAGCTTTTCCTTGAGAATGATTACACGTTTTAAAGGTTTATGTCGTAAAATGTGAAGCTTCCATCACTATGTACGATACTTATGGAACATTCCGTGCCGGAAAGGAGTTGTGCAGCGGGACATCACATAAATAATTTCCAAGATTTGGAACTACCTGCTCTTTTCCATTTTTATTGCTTCTCAATATCGTATACATTGCATAATAATATATTTTTGGAGCAACACAACGGTAAACCAAATCGTGTACGAAAAGGACTCATTTCTAAACACCAGTTGTTGTTAGTTAAAATCCTTCGAGAACACAGTTTACAAAAATGTCATTGTCTCTCATTAAAGTTTCGGTTTTTGCAGACATTCGATATGCTTCTTATAAAGTCATATATACAAAGCACTGGTAAACAATATTGATTGATTGCATTTCAATAAGACGCTATAAGTGAGATTACAGCACGAATGTTTTCAAACAAAGGACGTTGTACTCGCTGCCATGCTGTTGAAAATACACTATTTAGGTTCGCTAAATTCATACAATTAATTATACAACGTGAGCTTTTACCAATTTAACAACTTTATTTAACAATTGATTTACTCAACAAAAATCAAGTACATTTACAATGGATTTTGACTACAACAAATTCAAGACTAACAATTTGACTGACTTCTGACAACTATTCTCAACTCTGACTAAAAGCACTTTCTCAGCTGATTTGACCTCTACGACTTTTTCATCACCCGAACGCAGACTTCTCGATAGCAAAACCAAACAATTATATCGCAATAGCAACGATAAGCCTACAACAGCATGTTTCTCAAATCACCCCTATCGGGTCTCTATCAACCACTAGGTATCTATTACTAATTGACGATTTACTCAAAAACGGCTACTGAGAAAAATATGGACTAAAATACATATTATAGTAGAGACTCTCCTTAACAAAATGACCTATCATATACAAAAAGTCAGTAACAATGACTTAGTTATTCAAAATTTAAGATAAGCACATATTTCCAACATACTCCCACCATTGATCTTTCTTTTCCACAGGATAAGATCAATCCACTGGTCACACTTGTTAGGGCTTGCATCCGGATGCGACGAAACTTCCAGGTCCTGTGTCTTCGTCTTCCACGTCCGTGCTCCCACCATTTGAACTTGCTGTTCCACTCTATCCTCTCTTTGTGTCGGGTCTGCTCCCACCAAGATAACTTCTCATAGGTACCTCCATCGTTGACTTGGTCCCAGTCCTTCGGTTCCAATTGTGCTGAGGTCCATTCCTGCTCCATCTTCTTGTCACGAGTTGACTTCAAAGCAGGAACCTTTCCACACGTTTCTCCCACTTGACACTCGTTCAACTTCATTTCACGGTACACAGCACGGCAGCGAGGTAAAATTCTTCGAGACTGGAAACTCTTCGGACTTTACTCCATTTGACACTCGATCTCTTTATCCCTCGCCGACTTCATTACACATTCTTCATTACTAGTACATGATGAGTCCCAAGGATCTTTTCCAGGCTGGTTGCTTGTAGCACTCTCCAACTTTACACTGGTCACAGTTTTGTCTCCTTTGACTCCAGTTGGTACTTCAGTATCGATGTCTGAGTTTCATAACTCACAGGTCAGTCATCACATATTCTTCTCACACGTTGAGTTACAAGGATGTCTTTTCCAGGCTGGCTGCTGATAGCACTTTCCAACTTTACACTGGCTCTTGACACTCGTCCTTGAACTCCATTTTCTTTTGTTTCGACGGCTGGGATCTGGGAGCTTGCAGGCACAACCACTTCAATTTTCTCTGTATCGTTGTCCTTGTTCCCATTCCTCTTGCCATCCCACGGTTGAGTCAGAATTGCTGTTGCTAGTTGTTTCACATCCTCGAACTCGTATCGATAACATTTCATCGCTGCATTCTTCATTGAATTCTTCATCCGAAGCACGTGTGTCGATCAGGTGTAGGTGTATTTTCTCATCCAGTTCCCACAACCTGTCCATATGTCTTTCAGATCTTCGGAGCAGAATTTCCACTTGCAGACGATCGCTGTTATCCTCACTATTGATGTAGTTCTTGAGGTCTTCCAAAGACTCTTAAATTCTTACTGACATTTTGATACCCTCAAAATGATCCTGTCGACTGCGCCAATTGTTGAAAATACACTATACGTAAATTCTACAATAATTATACAACGTGAGCTTTTCCAATTTAACAACTTTATTTAACAATTGATTTACTCAACAAAAATCAGTACTTTTACAATGGATTTTGACTACAACAATTCAAGACTAACAATTTGACTGACTTCTGACAACTATTCTCAACTCTGACTAAAAGCACTTTCTCAGCTGATTTGACCTCTACGACCTTTTTCATCACCGAACGCAGACTTCTCGATAGCAAAACCAAACAATTACATCTCAATAGCAACGATAAGCCTACAACAGCATGTTTCTCAAATCACCCCTATCGGGTCTCTATCAACCACTAGATATCTATTACTAATTGACGATTTACTCAAAAACGGCTACTGAGAAAAATATGAGACTAAATACATATTATAGTAGACACTCTCCTTAACAAAATGACCTATCATATACAAAAAGTCAGTAACACATGACTTATTTATTCAAAAATTTAAGATAAGCACATCCATTTCCAACCCACCATCCTTACCTGTTCAATGTGCTAACTAACATTGCCAGTTTGCTTTAGCTTTCTATTCCATTGTTTTTAATAATAAACGTAGGTGATACACCTCCAAAGATAATTACCATTGCGTGGCTCGATAAAATCAACAATTATCCAAGTTATATACTTCGTACTTATCAGGCATATGAGCAGCAATGCCATTAAGTTCAATAAGCCTAACTGTGAATTGATTGCAAGTTCATTCTCGAAGAGAAACAGAAGGCATTGGGAGTGAGCAAGTCACTTTTTAGTCTGTTTTATGTAAAAATTGGGGCAACTTGAGCTTGACTTTCAATCAAGCCCTTTTGCTTTAACCAGTTCCAGTCTTCCAACCAATCTAATTCTAAATGAAATCGCCTAAACAAAGTCCTGAAGTAATCATACTTAAGTTTTGTGAATTACTCAAGTTTCGAAAAGTTACTGGAGTTGACATACTTTATTAAAATGACATTGTAAAGTCTGAAATACGCCATTTTACAGCTTAGATCCTCCCTGAATAAATTCATAAAGTACCATCATGAAAATGTCTGCATCGTTAAACTCAGGCCTTCTCGTCGGCCAAGAAGACGTAGAGACAGTAACAATTATCACAAATACGACGAATTCTCAGTTTTCAAATCATTCTAGTTATCATCACTATCCAACTGCGAGGGATTACGAACCAGGTACGCTTTTAGAAATCGATAAATATTTAGTATACATTTTTTTGTAAAACGATCATCATTGTTTGTGACGCTAGCTGGATTAACATTTTTAATGATGACTTCTGCTATTACGTGGATAATGTTGCCCGGAGTCGGATTTTTCTATTCGGGTATAACAGATGAACGTGATAGTGATAATGAAATCAAGAAGATGATACGAATTCTAAACACTTGCCCAAAGCCAACTAACGATTTATTTTTCTGACACAGGAATGGCACGCTCGAAGAGTGCTTTAAGTCTTTTAATGCTGTGTTTATGGTCGTGTGCAATTGTTTCTATTCAAGTAGGAATTTACATAACTTCACTCGTTCTAATGACATAAATTTCTTGATGATAATTCATAAATAATTTCGGAATTTGTTTTAGTGGTATCTTATAGGATTTACATTGTGCTTAAGCAACACGGGAGGAAAGATAATAGGAAACTTGGATCATTTGCTAATGAGGGAAATCGGAGATCGTCCATCGTGGACACATGATCAAGTTCCACTTCTGTTAGCCAGCGTTTGGTACAACTTGTTTGCTGGCATTACTCCAACTGTATTTCTAGGCGCTATAGCTGAAAGAGCCCGGTTTTTCCCAACTCTCGTATTCATATTTTTGTGGTCAACATTTGTATTTGATTTCTTGTGCTATTGGACTTGGAACAAAAATGGATGGAGCTTTCAGCTTGGGTGTAAGCATTGATTGAGTTTTAAAAATCAATGGGGTTTGGTACAAGTTTATTACAGAATGGTTATTTAATTATATTATCTTGTTTTCTTAACATAAAAATCCAAAATAGCCCTGGACTTTGGAGGAGGTAAGAAATTCATAAAAGTTTAGATGCTCCTCAAGTAAGATTTTGAGTAAGTGGTTGTTTAATTTCGATGCAATTAGGAACTCCAGTACATTTAAGCTCAGGAGCGGCAGCATTGGCCTTTGCTTATATGGTCGGAAAGCGTGAAGACTCAACAGAGTTGCCACCTCAAAACATGTCAAATGTTTACCTTGGAACAAGTTTCATTTGGTGTGGGTGGCTAGTGGCAAACGCTGGTTCCGGGCTCTACCCGCACATTCGAGCTGTCAACGTATTTGTCACAACCAACTTGGCTGCCTCCATGGGAGGCATTACATGGGGCATGATTGATTTTGTTCGACACGGTCAAAAATGGTCGGCTGTGGGATTCTGTGCTGGGGCAATATGCGGCCTGGTTTGTATTACTCCTGCTTCTGGTAAAAATGCATAGATCATTTAACATTAATGTCACGATTGGCAAATTAAAAACTATTTTAATGGTACTTTAGGTTATGTAACGCCAAGTTCCAGTCTATTCTTTGGGTTTGCCGGAGCACTCTGCTGCAATTTTGCCATGTCATCCAAGAAGTTTTTCCGTATTGACGATGCGTTTGATGTTTTTTCTTGCCATGGTGTAGGCGGAATTGTCGGCAACCTCCTCACGGGAGTTTTTGCTCAGCGTGCAGTTGCAGCTGTTGATGGGCAACACATCAAAGGTGGTTGGCTGGATGGACACTGGGCCCAAATTGGTTACCAAGCTGTGGACACAGCAGCAGGATTCGCGTGGTCATTCTTTGTCACACTCCTCATTCTATATTTTATAGATAAAATTCCTGGTCTTCACCTCCGAGCATCCCTAGAAGAGCAGGAGGTAGGCCTTGATCAAGCAGAACTAGGTGTAGGGATATACGAGCACTTGAATGAATTGAAACCTGAAACCGTTTCGGCTACAACTATTCACCCGAACGTTATTGCTATTAGCACGATAACTGAGAATGGACATGTTCCTATCATAAAGAATGGTCATAATGGCTTTATTGTGGACAGCGGTGGTGGTAAAGAGATGGCTGATGTTGAGACCACTGATCACATTTAGGTTATTAATGGAAACCAAAAGTTTCATTTGGCTAAAAAGGAGCTTGCATGTTGGCAAGTGCAAGGGGCTCCTCCATAGCCTAATATTATGGTAATTGTATGAATGTGGTCGCATTTACCCCAGCTTAAATCAACACAAAGTATTCTATCTGTCCGGAAAATTTGCTGTCGTTGTAATTTTGTGGGATTTTGCTGGAATTCCATATGACACCCTTTTATTACCCATCTCAACTCATAGTGGTAGGATAATCATCATACAAAGCAGTTTGGATGTCGCCACTTTTGGAATATTGTTAAAAATATACCCAAGTTTATGCACATTTATGTGACTCCCTAACCAAAAATGCAGAGCAATGACACGAAAGCGTTATTATTGTGATTGCGTAGCAGACAGAAAGCAAAAAGCGTTGTCCATTCCACAATAAAGGGATAGTGAACCCTGTGTGTGCACTGGAACATTATGACATGCCATTGCACGAATAGTAATAATAACAATCATAATGATATTGTGCATTTTTGAACGGACTGAATGACTTGTCTGGTGTGGTTGCATTGCATGATGAGAAAAGTGAAGTGAGTCCAAAAGAGTTTTCGGGCTTGAGTTGAGTACGGGTAAAAGCAAGCCGGATTCAGTCAGGGATAGAAATATTCTCAGCCCTATTAGATGAGGACATTCAGTTATGATGATGATTATGATGGCACTCTTTTCCATCACATCACAGCAGATCATAAATGCAGACAGAATAAGAACATCACGACATCACGAGAGAAAAAACGTCATTTTTGTCCAAAAGCAAAAAGCATTCTTTCCTTCACTGCAGCAGAGAAGAATTCATTTTCTCACATGAAGAATCCAACATATTACATGCATCTGTGGTATTAGATCATGAACACTTTTTTCTGGCTTGCTGTACAAGTGTTTCAGCATGCATTCATTCGAATGCAACTTGGAAATACGTGCGTTTCTTCTACATAAGCTTCTACTTATATAGAGGTAAGAGTACATTACACAAAGCCATAAGGCATGCCGTCATCCCCAATTACAGCAATTTGTAGGGGACATTAAGATCCAGAAGTGAGATGACGGATGTGTGCATGCGTACATATTTCTTGTCACTCTCTGACTGTTCCTCTCTGATAGTGATGATCATTCTTGTTTTTTCACCATTTCTCAGTTGTCGCCCGCTTTGTTAAAAGGTATAAAATTACCTCCCTCTTTACTTTTTAAATGTTCTCACAACTCATGTCATACAACTGACTCTAATTTGTAGGAAAATTCCTGGTGCTCTTTCATCCATTATGGAAAATAATAATGTAATAACAACCTAATGTATGTACCTAAGTATGTAATAATCAAAAATATGTTAAATCTTATGTAAAAATGTACTAATAGTACCAAATATATTCTTTAATAAGATATAAGATAGCCTGCTAAATGTTATTTGGCGAATTTGGTTGTACCTAAAGTAAATAAAATTTAACTCTGTACTTTCAACAATTACTGCAGTTGAACACACCGATATAGCAATGGAATCAGAACATGCAAAATGTTAACTTTCAGTTGACACCTTGAAATGTTTAAGACTTTAAGTTAAGAACCCCCTGTCGCATTGTTCCCAATCAGTTCACATGTTCACACCTCCTCTACTCATCTCTATTTATCTACCTGAAAATTAGCTGAAATAACCGCTTCACACCTTGACAATAGGTTGAGGTAAGCATTTTGAAGTAATTTCCGTCCAGCAATCACAAAGAGAACCTTAAGTAAACACATATCTCAGTTTCCAATCTGTCCATCTATTTTCATAATCGTTTCATTTTATCTTCCTTTTGCCTTTCAGACAACAAGAAAGTTAAAGAAAAGAAAAGAAACAAAATGAGTGGCAGGAAAGGTATATTGTGATTAGGGAGCGATGAATGCTTCTTTTGCTACCTGAACTTCACTTTCATTGTAAATACTCTATTGTGTTGTTACCTAACATGACTATGTACAATATTGACTCTTCGTAGGACTTGTCAAGTCATACTTTCTGGGAGCATTGTTGGCGCAGCTCAGAGCTTGTCAGAGAAATCCTTAGTCCATCATATTGTCATTAAATCATCACATAATTCCAATACTCAACAGGATGATGTAATAATGTCCACTTTTTATTATTGTTACTTTCGCACTTTTTACTTTGCTTTAATTTTACCTTTCCGAGAACTCACAGCACTTGAACATTTTCATAACAAAATCATGTTACTCACAAACCACTTGCAGTCAAGTTGGAGAAGCGTAAAGTGCTTAATGGTATACATTCTTTTAAAATGAAATTTGTAACAACAGCACTTATACATAAAAAAGTACCACAGTGGTATTGATAAAAATCTTACAAAAATGCAAATGGTTGAGGCTGTTGATGCATCAAGATTTCCATCATTTGTCTGGCTATGATGGATGACTTGGCGAAAAATTAAAACTGAACCGAGCGACGAAATGGTTTGGACATTTCAAGCACATACAACTTATCTCATAAATAAGTCTACATACTTTCTCACATTCGTGGAAGTTAAATAATTATGGATATCAACAAAATTAAAGCAGTTAGAAACGTCTAAAAGTAATCAAATGTTCAGTTCAAATGAAATGACGTTCGTACTGTTTATGACAGTTAGTAATTGGTTGGGTGGGAATATAAAAAAATTGTAGATGTTCATTCAAATGAAAATGGAAAGTCTAATCAAACTAATACACCTAATATTATATGACCTAGAATATTTGTGCTAAAAATAAACTTTAATTCCACCAAATTTTAAAAATATTTTTAATTAATGCATAAATATATGTAACATACATCTTGCGGATGATATGAATTAATTAAAAATTAAATATACATTATTATAGATTTTTCGAACATAAGAGTTCCAACCAAGGGGATAGCGGTTCCTGTTTTCAGAATTAATAATTGCAAAATGAATAGGCTTCTTGTAATCGCGGAACCAAATACTTTCAAGATTTATGGACGAGGTTGGGATCTTGATCTATGTTTACGCGTTGTCTCACTAGTCTAAACAATGGATTTACGATAGAGTTATTATCTTACTTTTCTTAATTTCATCAGACAGTTTTATCTATACCTTTAAATGGTTAGTCTCTGGTAAATCAGTTGAAGACACCGTGATGACAATGGCAATTGGGTCTGAAAAAGAGACTTCCCCTGTAGGTTTTTCATACTCCGATCGCTCTGTTTCATAATCGCAACCTAACCAGAATTCTCCTACATTGTTGTCACGACCTGTCGTAGCGGGTAGCTGTACAGACTCTAGGGTTTCATGCGATATTGTAAACTTTAGGCTGAGATCATCAAGCTCCTGAAAGTTTGGTTTTCTAAACAAACCGGAAAATGCTGTTGACACTGTACTTAGAAAGGACTCATCAGCCTTTTTAAAACTATCCATCGTTTGGAAATGAGACGACAATGAGGCTTTCTCCGACTTGATTACTCGGGTAGGGGAATAATCACTTTTTAATTTTCTAGACTGTGGCTTTCCACTTCTGTTTTCACCCAAGGGTGTATATCTCTTCATATTTGGTGAAGTTGGTGCGGATTTTTCCTTCTTTGCACCCAACATGGCGTTCTTGAAGCCTCGTTGCAACTGCTGCTTGTCAGCATAGGTGATCAATGCTGAAGGGACGCCAATCACTGCCGGAATTGAAGAAAGCCTTTCTAAAGACACGAAATCTTCATTTATAAGTGAATAATAACTAAAACTTTTGAACTATAAACTTAAGGGGTGGTTTCATACTAAAAGATGATTTTGTGATTTTGACTTTCCCAGGGAAGGGATCAACAAAATCTCGTTGTGGGATTTTAGATGAACGCCCACTAGAGCTGGAAATTGACCTCTTTGGTTTCTGTGTCCTACTGAAATTGGTAACACAGCTTTTACTGGCTCGTGCATTGTTTGAACTTCTCTCTGCTTGGGAAAACGCTAACTTTTCAGATCGTGGATTTAAATTCTTCTGCAGTTTAATAGTAGCTTGAGAGCTTCCAGCACTTGGAGGAGGGCCTTTTGCAGAGATGAACCTTCCAATAGACTTTGAATTTGTAAGATGATGCGTTTTATTTCTGTTTTCAGTTAACGTCGCTAGCAAAGGCTGTGACTTGGCTTTGTGGGGCTTGCCTTGCTCCCTAGAAATTCTACGGGGCATCGTGAAACGAGAAGACTTTTCGTTTTCTCTCAAAGGTTGCTGACTATTAGGTTGGAGTACCATATCATACAAACTGGAATTCGGTAGCAGTGCCTCGGAAGATAGCACCCAAGACGATATAAACTTTGTTAATTCTACATTTTTGTTGACTTTCCCTTGTTCCTGACAATACTTTAAATATTGATGTTGGAACTTCAACTGCTTTAATAGTTCTAAGTTTGAGGTCTCGTCAAGTAGCCGTGTTTGTGAAGTCTTCCAGACACTACTTAATGGTACATTTGCTTCAGAAGCAGTCTCTAAAGATTGACCAGTGGGTGCAGTGCAAGGCTTTCGTAAATCTGTTACAATACATCCCAACTCTTCCTCGTTAGGGGTAGAAATGGTTGCTGTGCATGTTGATTTTTTGTGGAGAGTTGGAACGGTACTCTCCGTCTTTTTTACACTGTTGCAAATTATGGCATCATTTCTGTGCGAGGCTATTATAGCTTCCATATCATTTGACCTCATGGATAAGCCGTGACGTTGTGAGGACGGAGTTGGAGATATTCAACGAAGAAGCTTCAATGTTTCCTTCAGAAGGGACGGGAATAATGTTACACTTTGTTTTAAACCGCTTTTCATCAGTTTCAGGTTCAAATTTATGCTCAGGATTCACTAATGCTGTAGCTTGTGACTGGGCTGAATCAAAATTATTGCTGCAACTGGGGGAACGCAGTATTGTACTACTGATGTTATTCGTTTTCTTCACTGGTTCTACAATTGTTGAGCTGCCTCTATTGCTGATGACCCTTTTAATGGAGAAAGCTTCCACAATATTTGCAGTTGAGCAAGTCAGTATTTTTTCAGAGTCCATCCATTTTAATGTGGGGTACTTTGTTTTGCTTTTAGTTCTGCTGATGAAACCTTGATTTAAAACAGGGAGAAATGTGCTTGAGCCATTTTCTTCGCCCGTGTGACTAGTTTCGATTAGCATAGGTTCTCCAGTCGCATGAAAAATGGAGAGGCATCCACAACGAGTGATGCATGCAAAGTACGCATCTTCCACGAGCCATTGCACATCCGAAATATAGCAGCCCCTTTTCACCACACAAATTACATGTTACCTCGAATCCACTCCGTTGAACCGTCTTAATTTTAGATTCATTTGAAGTCTTTTTTTATTTACTACATACCTCTTACTCGTAGACTCGTCCACAGTATCCCAGTGATCACAAAACGTCATTTTTGTTCTTTCCAATTTTACAATCCTACCTGGATATGAGGGAATGGGCTCAACATGAATGTAGTAGCCGTGACTTGTACTAACTACGATTGCAAGTTTCAAACAGTCTTGAGACAACCTAATTTTCATAATAGTCTTGAGACAATGATTTTAATACAATTTTTGCAATAAAAGTGTCTCATTAGTTAGTCTGTTGTAAACCTTGTAATAAATCTGGTCTCGGGATTGGTTGTATTATCAAGTAGCCCCACATCCACGTCTAGTTCATATTGAATTGTTTCCCATGAGAGAGTAAATGTATTGTTGGATTTTGTAATGATTCCAAATACAATGTCCAATTTACTACCTTCCAAGATACTATACAGCATTACACCTCCTATGACGGAATTACTATTTTCATCCTAGAAAAAACACGGAACAAATTCATGTTGATGTGCTTTCGCTCAATGAACACAGAGAGACATTTCTCATCAATATTAAGTTGTAGAAACTCACTTTAAAATAACATAGTTTTCCTTCGAAAAAAGGTGACCGCTTCCCTTCCAGCCATGTCATTACAAAGTTTTTGTCCATGTTGATACAATACCATCTTCCAGGGACTTGAGATTCCTTAAGATTGGCTATACTTCTGTTTCGAAGCGCTGTTTCATAAGATGTCAAAAAAATGAAGCAATCTTCTGGACTTAACGCACACAGAATAGCTAGCCCATCTGATGACGCTGTTATATATGGGAATACGGATTTGTATTCTTGAGGTACAAACGCCAAGTTGCATTGCTGAGAATCTAAGTTTGGCGAAACTTGAGTGGTTCTTCCAGAGAAGAATCCTACAATGTTTCCAACCGTTCTCGATACCAAATCATATAAACCCGCATTCGGTTGTAGTTTCTCTATGGAAGGATTCACGATATGCTTGACATTCCTTAGGCCATCCGTAAATACAAAAACGTTTCCAGAGGTTTCCATTCCAAAGAGAAAACTACCTGTGTGGAATGGGTAAATGAATCATATTGCTTCACGGTACATGTTACACCTGGTAAATAGCTTCTTATATTACCATTCGAGGTTAAGTAGCAAGTTGAGCACTGACGAATGATGTTGATTGCAAGTGAAGATTCCACCATTTTGCACTCTTGCAAATTAAAGCAGGCTAATATTATCCCATTGTTTATAACCAAATCTATTTGCCCTGAACCCGAAACCTGTAGCTCGCGTTTCTGGCAAAAAAGATGATTAAAGTAGTGTATATAAAAATTGTTGTAACATGGTAAACTGTTCATATGAAAATGAATGTAGCCACATTTTACCTGATTAGTAAACTGTTTTGAAAGCGAAATGATGCTCCAGTTTCTTCCACCTTCTTGCGTGTCGATGTCGGACTGACCGACAATTGCAAATTTGTCCAGCACCACAGTTCTCATGATGCAGGGTAATTATGTTTGGACGAACCGAAATGCTATGGGTGTGCTTTCCTAACCCTTACTAGTGTTACAGTTCCAGAGTCCTGAGTATTGAAAAGGTAGAACAAACTTCGGACTTATCAATAACTGGGACTTGGGAAAATCATATAGTTTTACTTCGTCGAGCTCTAAACTACATCCTGGCAGTTTACAGAAACATTTCAGAACTCTTGATAACCATAACTAATATTTGGTTCTGTATAGTTTTGTACGGAGAACAATAATGAATGAAAACTACAAACCTGATTTTTTCGGAATCCCGGCAAACCCACCGTAAAACTCCCTTACCAACTTAAATTAAAATGAGAAATAAAATTTTCAAACAAACAGTACTAGCAAGTACAACAAACACTGGTTCTTCGCACAGTAAAATATAGGCAGCTACGTTTTGTATTGAATCTCCTTGGGAAAAATAAAGCCAAGGTGAAGCTACGGAAATACTGATACAGATAAGTTTTAGAAGGGGTTATGACAACTTTACACAATCCAATAAATATGACAGTGACAGATTCATTTTGTCATATATGTATGCATCATATATTAGCGTCCAAAGCCACATGCAGAGAGTTTTAATTAGGTGTGTGCTGTTGTGCATTATAAAGAATCAGAAATGGGTAAATTCAACTTTTTAGAGCTAGTCGTTCTGCATCGATACTTTTATTAAAATCACTGTATCTGAAACCTTAAAATAAAAAAATATTCAACAAAAAATAAACTTATACTCTGTATAAATAGGGCATCTGAACATACTAGTAAGTAAATTCACGCGGGCTTACATTCATTACATTCAAGCAATTAAATACTCCATCTTCGTCTTGTAATCGAACTCTGACCTATCTACTAGCACTATCAAACAATCCACATCCTCAGTAAAACAAATTATGCCATCTTGCTTATTTAAAATATTCATAGCTTCTGTACACGAACAATGGTACATTCGTAGTTCAGTTAAAATTGGAAACTTTAAATGTTCCAAAATAAAATGGAAACAATCTATTGAGCTCATGTCCATCTGTCGACATTCATAAGAAATTCTTTCCACTTTGAAAAGTTTTCTGCGTAGCACTTTGAGTTCTACAATTTTGGGAAGTTGAGCCAAGTGCAAATTGACAATGGAACGTGGCAAGTCACATACCCTAAGCAATTTGTCACTGGTCGGCCACCGCGTGTATGGTGGTAACGAATTGCGTTGATAAATGTGACAAACTTCTAATTTTTTAAATGTACTTATCGTTGAACAGTTAAACACATTCGGGTGATAATAGTTGGCTGTAACTTCTAACCGTTCAAGGGTACTCTCGCAAGCCGGCAGAAGTTGATCCAGTCTGTAACTTGATGAACGCAAAAGTACTTGCAACTCCAAGCTGCGAAGATGTTGTTGACTTTTAATAAAATCTCGCTCTATAGAAAAGGAAGAAAGCCGTCAGATATCATGAGTTACCGATTACTGTCATTAACATCATAACTGAATCATCATTTGCAAAAAAAACTAACCAAGATAACTCCATGCTTCCATAAAACGTTGATTAAAAACAAAGCAGTCCACTCGCATGTACTCCAGTTTTATTTCCATGAGCTGTTGCCGTAGGTTTGGGTAAGTCTCAAGTTGCAACGACGTATCCGTATATTCTGCGAGTGACAAGGCATAATAACCTTGAGCCTGAGAGAGGGATAGTCTTTTGAGTGACTGACGATGCTTTGCCAAAAAAAGAAAGATCGCGATGTTTACCCGGAAATGCACGCATGAATGGTAGACCCGAAAATACAGATCAGTCAAATGCGGAAACTCTGCTTTTCTTAGGAATAAACACATTTTGAAGCCGTCAGTACTTTTCCCAACGCATACCTACAAACATAGAAACACCGTTATTATATAACTATCTCAGGAGATAATAACACTACGTGCCATCAAAATTGAATGTACAACTTACATCTAGTTTTGTAATGGTATTGAAACGACTAAAATCAAGTTTCTTGAGAACCATCAGTGGAATGCTTAGAAAGGCAATGCTAGAGATGGTCAGAGTTTCAACATCCCTCAACTGAGGAATAATATTTATCAGATCTGCTCCTGACACAGATTCACGTACACGAACTAGTACCTCGTGGTCTTCAGCGAATCCACTGGAAAGTGAGTAGGGGAGAGATTCTTTTCCAACATGCATCTTCAACATTGTACCAGCATCTCCTCCGATTATCAAGTGGTTCACAGATCTCTGAAACAACTCTGGGTCGTAAGTGTGTTTCCTATTAGTTAACCTACGGAAGGTCGGGACTCTTGCAATTCGCGACGTTGCCAATTTTCCCAAAGCAAACGTTTTGAAAACAATGGAGGAATCCAGGTTCACAAAATTTGAAATGTTCTTGTCCATCAAAGCTCCAGAGTAGACGAGTTTATCCTGAAGAAGATGATTCCATTCTTGACAAACAAGACGGGCGTTAAGTGCAGACTTCAGGTCTGTCTCCAAAACAAGCTTCAGTATCATCTCAACTAACTGAAATATTGAATATAATAGTAAAATAGTCATTCCTGATAACAATGCCATCACAAAAGTTTTCGTGTCATTTGCATAAACCCACAAAACAAACAAACACATTTGACAAAACCTTTACATACCTCAATCGGAAGTCTGTGTTGGAAATATGAAACATCTCCCAAGTCCTCTCCATCTCGTTCAGCCTCCTCATTTTTGAATTTTCTCCTTTTGGAAGCTGCTTTTGTATTACACTTAACACCACCTAAATCTACTTTCTTCATTTTCCCGTCTTAATTAGATTAAACTGTTCCCTACTAAATCAAACTGTCAAGAACAAAACTTGTGCAAATTGAAATCGAAAAAGCAATTAAAATCACAATCAACTACCACCTCCTTGCAAATTTTCACAAGGATGGAAATACAAATTATTACTTAGTCAACCCACAAGTTGAGTTTGGTCTTCAACTTCGACCCTGATGATGAATGTGATTTGTGACACATTTTTGGGCAAGTTGAGAAACGAGAAATATTGCGTAAAGAAAAATTGCTGAAATCACAGACGAGAAAATCGTTGGTAAAAGAAACCGAATCAGCGCAATGCAATGGAAGGTTATGCGAGGGGACCGAAGGTCCCCGAAGCTAACCGTTATTGTATTAGTCTTCCGAAAATCGGAAGAGCACACTCTATGGGAGTGTGCTTGTAGTATTACTGCGTAGTATATTGACCATCAGGGAGATTCTGCCTTCTTTTAAACACGTTGACAAAACGTTTTATACATAAAAAAGTGAGGTATACCCTCAGCTCCATCACCACTTTCTCGTCATTATTTCAAAGCCGCGTCGAGCAGTTACCAACTAGGGTAGGCATGGGTGGGTAGAGTGTGCTCTTCCGATTTTCGGAAGACTAATACAATAACGGTTATGCTTCGGGGACCTTCGGTCCCCCTCGCATAACCTTCCATTGCACTGCGTCTTCCTTCAATCTACAGAGCACACTCTATGGGAGTGTGCTTGTAGTATTACTGCGTAGTTATTCAACGCTGCGAGACGCGTTCAAATATTAGGGCAACAATAAAGAAAGTAACTACTTGCATACGTGAATACAGAGTAATACACAAAGTTTACTATATAATGTTCATAACGCATAATTATTCAAAAGTTCATTACATATGAGTTTTAATTTTAGCAAATATCCACAAAATGAGTAATAAAAATGTTTGACTAAATCATTATAGCTTACTCTAAAGAAAGCACAGTGTTAACAAAGGTATTTGACTTATTTTCTATTGGTCTATTGTAATACCTTGCAAAAACTGTAGAAGTGGTAGACCACCCTACATGTGATATTATAGTATCTACTTGAAAATTGAGACCATTTTTAAAACAACTATCATAATGTGACATCGTTGATTTTGACGTTGAAAAATTATTTGATAACTCGGTCTGGGTACTTGAGTTGGGTAAGGCACTGCTGCATAATACTGCTACGAGTAGTGTGGTTTTCGGGCTCAGCAGATGAGGTCTATTTTCATAAGGACAAAATAAACTATTTTTAGATGGCAAAATATTTAGTATTTTCCCTTTAACCATTTTACAAAATCTTGGGTACCAAGGTTGAGTGGGCCAAAATGGCACTACAACAATACCATACACCTTATCAAATTCAATTTTTCTGAGACGTTTAGCCATCATATTAAACGGAGGGAATGCATAAAACCGATTTTCCCATTTAATACTAAAAGCATCTACAGCGAACGATCCTGGATCCGGAATCCAAGAGACATGCTTTTCACACTTTTTAGTCAAATGAGAAGCAAATAGGTCTACTATTGGAGTAAAATACTATTGACAGATTTTTTGGAAATTGATAGCATTAAGACTTAAGTCACTAATATCACGACATTCTCTTGACAATGAGTCGGCAAGGTTCAGTTTTGTATTAATATATGAAGCTCTAGCGTACAGGTTGCGGTTTTCGCAATACTGCCAAATTATTCTCGATATTTCATGACAATCGGAAGCTCTACAACCTCCATATTTGTTAATGTAACTAACAGCTGTCGTGTTATCCGCACGAAGTAATATAGATATAGAAGTTTGCTTAACTAATGATTTTATTCCATAAAATACACTAAGTAGTTCCAGTTCGTTTATATGTAATGCCTGTTCCAAAGATGTCCATCAACCCCTTGTTGATATTACTGTATCTGTTGCACCCCAACCTCGCGGAGAAGCATCCGTAATGAGTGTCACCTCATAGTTATCATTTGGAATGTTCTGACGCGGATATTTTAAAGCTTTAACCCACCACTGTAGGTCACTTTTAGCTCTAGGTGATAGTGGTAATTTGGCTGCATAATTTCCATTATTATCCCGTAAACCGTTGATTTTAATGCACTCCAATTCCCTCAAATATAAGGGGCTATATTTAACAGCTGGCGTAGCCGAATTAAGGAAACCTACTAACTTAGAAAGTCCTTGAATACTTATGTTTTGTTGTCCCATTGCCTGTTCACACTTTGATGTTAACATTTCAACCTTGCCAATTGGTAGCTCTATAGACATAGTACTGGAATAAAAAATAAACCCTAAAACTTGACTCTTCTACTAGGCTCCAATTGAGAGTTTTAGTAATTTATATGCAAACCTAAACCCGTACAGAGTTTCTCAGTTTCTATTCTATTGATTATGCACTCATTTTTACTTTGCCCAAACAACAGGACATCATCTAAATAAGATACAGATTTATTGTTTTAAGAACGTAAGTTTCCAAACACAGGCTTCATCATTTCTGTAAAAAACCACGTTGAAACATTTAAACTAAATGGCAAACATGTAAATTGGTATAGCTGATCTTTCCATCTAAATCTCAAGTATTTTCTGTGATAGGTTATAATTGGGATTCTATGAAATGCTTCACATTGATCTAAGACTACCATGTATTGATTCTTTTTAAGTAATGTCATGACCATACGTATATCCTCCATCTTGAAGTGAGGTCTCTACAAACTCATTAGCTTTTTAAGATTATTTACAAATCGGTTACTACCGTCTGATTTTGGAACAGTTGAAAACCTCATTACTGCACTGCTCTATAGCCTGTGTCTCTAACAGCCTAATTATACATTCACCAATTGCATTACCTTCATGATCTGATACATTACCTAATACAGATTCACATTTTTGTAATGGTAACATTATAAACGGTATCTCAAACCCTAGGACAAACCCTACAACTATCGTTCGTAATGCGACTCCAGTTATCAAAGTAAAACCTTATATTGCCAGCTAAACGTACCGTGTCTATTTGCTGTGTTATTTTGGATTGAATCTGGCGTTTGAAGTCTTGTAGATTGTCGGGTTTGGAAAGCGTGGACTTTGGAACATCCGTGGAGCTTGTTGACGTGGATGTTGTTGCTGGTACTCGTTCCACCATCCTCTGTGAGGTGTGGACGGGCGAAACCCGTTTAAAGAACCAGGTTGCTGAGTTGCATACGGTCGAAAACGCCTTGATGTTATAGTAGTCTTCATGACAGATGAAGCAGCTTTTGTTGCTTTCAGAGTTTCCGCCAAATTTGGCCCAAACAAGAATTCCGAGACTGGAGTCTACATCAGATATTATACATTTGTTTATCAAATTATACTGTCATGTGTACTAAACAAGTACATAGTTAAAGTTTAGCTTAAATCTTTGAGCTCAATGGGACGCTAACCTTAGCAGAACAAATATCGACTATGTCTGGATTCAAATACGGCCTCATCTCTGACTTCCGTTTCTGATTTAACTCTTGCATTTGAGTACCCATTATATTTGCACCATCTAATCCAATCTTAAGGACTTTTGTCAGGACATCCTTTGGCATCTGTGCTGCCGCTTGAGATAGTTCATCACACATCTTGACTAATACCGTTAGCCCCTGAGAAAGCGTTTGCTGTAGCTGTTGATGCTTCAAGTCAACAATTCTGGCCTCTTGTGGCATGTTATTCCACATTTCGGGATTCATTTTTGGTACTCGAAAGTTAGAGCAGTTTTCGGGAATCTTCAGTCCCAGTTTCAGCTTCTCCGCGTTGTCTTTGGAGAGTGGTCGTGATATAGTTCTATTGTAAGCCTCTGCAAGGAACGGACCAACAGCTGGACCTAACTCATCTGACTCCTCAATATCAGCTAAGGCATTCTTGATCTCTTCATCAAATTCGAAAGAGCCTTGAATTAAAAAATCAAGTCATTGTTTTCATTTACGCAACATGACTTTCAATTGTACGGATTATAAACAAGAAACAACAATGCTCACAACCAAAATCTTCTTGATCATTTGTGACTCTAGGAATGGTGAAATACTCTTGGTTTCTGGCGTTATCAATGGATTTCAAAACTGGCATCCCTTCTGTGGGATTGTTCTGCTGGAACAACATTCCAGCTAAATTAGCAGCCTCCTCTGAGAAGGACTCGACATCGACATTCGAATTTTGTTGACTCATTGTGCTGTAATTGAAAATTTTATGTTGTAAACTGACTATCAATATATACTGCAATAATTTTCATAAGATCTTGTTATAGTGAAATTCATTCATCTAATGTCTTTAAGCACGCCATACAGGAACAGTGCTATTATCTTATAATTGTGGTTATTACCATCAGTATTTAAAGTGGGCCTCAACGGGTACACCACACAATGAAGATTGATCTCAATCCGAAAGAGCACCGTACTATTTAATCAGACTATAATCAATTCTTAGTCTCAAACCAATATCCTTTTCACGTTTGATATACTTTACACAGAGTCAACCACTGACTGGAATTGAAAAACTATAATTCTTAATTATTTGAAACTTTTCACTTTTGTTGATTGATGACTATAATATTAGGAACATCCCTCAACACTGGTTAACCAACAAATTGTTACTAAAAAGGTTTTAAATTAGTTAATTTATAGATCAAAGAAAAAGTGGACGCAGATTTTTGCGGCAGATCTCCCTTCTGAAACAATAATGACGAGAAAGTGGTGATGGAGCTGAGGGTATACCTCACTTTTTTATGTATAAAACGTTTTGTCAACGTGTTTAAAAGAAGGCAGAATCTCCCTGATGGTCAATATACTACGCAGTAATACTACAAGCACACTCCCATAGAGTGTGCTCTGTAGATTGAAGGAAGACGCAGTGCAAATACATAAAATTGTCCTTGTGCCTTGTGCTGTCTGCTACATAAATGAGATTGCTCGATTCGAACCTTAAAGCTCACCTTCACCTTCAAAAGACTTCCTAAGGACTCTGAGTCGCAAATAAACGGATCAATACTTCGTTCCCAGTCACCCCGACCCGAACCATGCAATTCCATAAGGATCCAATGCATATGGTGAGGCTGAGTCGTATTCGCTTCGCAAATAAAGGAAACTTGCCAAGCTATACCAAACCAGGGAAATATTGGATGAACAACGGATCTTGGAACACAGATCCTTATATAAGTATAAAAATACTCATGCATAAATGTGTACATACATTCAGTAGTTCATTCGCTTTTGTGTACTGACGTAGTTGATCTTATGAAGTGAATAGTAACATTCAATCTTCTACTTCAAGTGACATGGGGAATCAGATCAGATCAGATCTAAATTCATGCTACTTTCGATGCCAGACTGCCATATAGCCAGAATGCTAAACGTAATTAATATGAACTACCCATATACCAACATCACAAGATGCAAAACAAAGACTCATCAAAATCCTTTTTTTGCGTATTAGAAAGATCATCACATCATATCATGCCATATGCCCAATCCCCAATGTTATACGTGAACTTAAACTTACATGTCTGTTGTAAGCATATACTACTGCATGCCTTAAAAGTTACGTTATAGAAGTTGAATTGTAAACACGTCTGGATTTCTATATTCATATTCACACTCACTCGTGCTTCAGTTCACACATTTCTACTAGTGAGGTCCTCACTGTAAGGATTGAAATATAGGCATTGCTAACACTTAACCATGTACAATGTTGTTCGTATCGCATATATACGAACACAGAATGAAACTGCTGCAATTACTACCTACGCTTTGCATCACATGAGGATTCAGAGAATGTAGTAAACAACTCGTCATGGGGCATTCATAAAAATTTTTGTTTTCCATCAATGAAAGGAAATAAACCCCCATCCAAATTTCTGGAAAGTTACTTACGATTCTGAAAATCTTGGGGCATCCTGAGAATCGTTATTCTTAAATGTCCAGAGATACTGTTTCATTGTTAACTATTTTGTCAGTAAATTTTACACCATTCTATGGATAACCGAGAAGGAGGACTTTCCACAGCTTGTTTTTACGCTTCTCAAGTTTTACTAAGAACTGAACCAAACGAGGTCTATTATAAGCAAAGCAGATTCCAATATTTGCCTTCCATGCATGTTATCGCATGCTGTGGCATTTACAATATATTAACCAGGAAAGATAGTTGTGTTTGCATTACGTGCAAGAATTAACGCATTTAAGCACTTAACAGTTGCATCTATAAAGAAGAACCATCTTATCTTAACCATGCTTGCAGCTGTGCAATAGTTGGCACAAAAGAAAAGACCAAAACTTTAATAAAAATATTACATAAACTTTGCAAACATTTGAACAGAAAAGTTCACATAAAAAGTAAGTATTGTTGTAAAAGTTTACAAATTAGCATAAAAACAATTAGTTTTTTGACCTAGTGGATCCGAAATTATAGAATATCGTAATTTTGGGGCATCGTAAGCTGTTAAGCAGCAGTTGTTATCTTTGTTAAACTTATTAACCAGGGCAGGCTGATACAAGCTTCACATTTCTTTATTGTTTGATGTTGCAGTTGTATACTTATAGTCAAAAATTCAATTTCTTTTATTTTAATGGTTAATTTTTGTAGAGCTGCTTGTTAAAAGTCCAAATGTGATTATATTCATTTCAATTTTTATGTGGTCTATAAATAGGTACACAGAGTTTCCAAAGGTGAACGTCCTATAAGAAGGACTACGATAAATTTGATTTCAATTTAAACTGCAATGGACTTTAGGGGTGGGAAAATGATGGAAACAAATGAAGATCATTCATTTCCAATGAATATTGTTCCAAAAGAGGAACGATTGGACTTTGAGGAGGTAATAATAACGTTCAATTTAATCAGCATAAAGCAATATATAGATAGCTTATTTCATGATGGCTTAATATTTTCATCTGGACCTACAATTTACATTCCACATCATAGTATTATGGATCATTCTGTGATGAAATGTATAAACAGGAGGAGAAGAAGGCAGGGGAAACCTCTCGAAGAGGACGCACACGTTCTTTAACAAAGAAGTCTGCTGACAAAGTTGATATTAAAGCAAAGCTGGGTAAGTAGCAACCTTCATAGTTAAACCAAAGTACAAAAATGCAAATCGATCGAATGCTCTAAACTTAACTTGCCCTTGCATTTTCAGAGCGGAGTAGACAGAGTGCCAGGGAATGTCGTGCACGCAAGAAACTGCGTTATCAATATCTGGAAGAAATCATCTCGGAAACCGAAAAGGCAATTGTTGCATTAAGAAGAGAGATGGATTGTTTGAAGGTGTGGGCCAAGGAAATGGATGAAGGACGTATCCCTCCAGCCATGATGGACTATCGTCAAGCTTGCATCGACAGGAAGATACTCGAACCTTACAAAATTCATAACAGCGACATTTTGATGGAGGAGTCACAGGAGCAAGAGGTTTTGAGACATGTGCAAACAGTTGCTAGCAGTCCTGCAAGTAGTGGCATCGCGTCAGCCTCACTAGCGCTGGAACAGGAGTCACAACGATGGCATTTTCTCCAACTGGAGGTCAACTGAGTGCGTTTGCTGCTATGATGCTGAGTCCGTCTAGTTTGACGCACACGATTTCACCGTCATAAGAATTTTAGTATGTTCTTGAGTACACTAACAAACAACTCACTTTTATAATTAGTGCATAACGGTTTTTGATGATTAGGAGGTTTCCTAATACTACTGATGTTTCTGCCGGTTCTTTGGGCACACAGCATGATACAGTAAAGGAGAAAGGAGATATACTTTATTTTAGCTAAGTACTGTTAAAGAAATACTTTAAATATTGTTGTAATACATAATATTATATTATAATAATTATTCATTGTCGCACTCCTGTTGTGGAAGTTTATTATGGAGGCTTGAAGGTGATATGTGACTGGTCGAAATGCATTGTTGACACTTATCGTTAGTACAAGAATCGCTAAGTCCTTTATTAACGAAATATGTATACTTTTTTGAAAGTTTTTATTGTAAAATACGAAATTGTCTGTGTTTGTTTGTGGCCGTCAGCAGTTGACTTCGTGACCTGAATCAAGAATCAATCAATTACGTTCCGCACTCTCATCCTTCCTACCTGCGTCTATGAAATGAAAGCCTTCGCCAAATCCTTTGAAAATATGTTTTAACGTGTCAACTTATGCAAAAATTGAGTATCGCTAGTTAGTTGACTAACTATAGCTTTGTATCAGAAATCTTGACTATGGCTATGTGTATTTATGTAGCGTTTCATAATACCCCAAAATTTGCAACACTGAAATGCAAATTCGTTCAGTTGCATAATAATGTATGAGTGAATGATTGTGATTAATTATTAACCAATGAAAACGATAAAAAAAGTGTGCTTCTACCAAATGCTTTAATTGTAAAATGTAAACTTGGTGCTACAGTATCCATTGAATTATGCTTTGGTTTGCTTTGATTGTCAAATTGACAATGTCAATTTTAGGGTTAAGTATGATTCCTTAGAAATACACAAGAATTCCCTACTTTGTAATTATAGTCGAGCTTCTCCAGAGATATATAATTTCTTTTGGCTTCACCAACTTTGATTAGCATCTAATTTACATTTAAGATTTCATGCTTAGAAAATTCAAGGTATTAACGGTTTGACATAACGTCAAAACGTACACCCTTTTTCTTTAACTACAGTTGTTCGATAACCTGCTTTAAAACTGGATTATAGACTACTTTTTGCCATTAGGTAACCTTTCTAGAATAATAAATATGGAGCATGTTAAATGTGTTACACGATCAATCACAAGAGGTTTTGTACTTAATGGAACACTTGACTTGGAAAATGTCATAATTCTTTGTGAAAGCATTATGATACTTATTATAAGATATTATGAGAGTAAAAATCTACTGCAGCTGGGGAAGGAGGTTGATTGAGCGTGTAAAGAAGCTACAAATCTTTACAAACAATTTATGCAAAAAGCAAGAATATGCCACATTTATGTAATACTTGTTTGTACGAACGAGAAAAATAAACTTTATTGTTAATTATAGACATACTGCGTGTCGGTCAACTAGGCATTCATTGTATCGTTGCATATCAAATCAGAGGTCTTAAATATTCATCATAACTCCTCTCTTCTGATTCTAATTTTACGATGTTTATTACACCATCATCAATCATGTAGATGCATACGGAACACATATATATATATCATGTGTACTATATTGCACAATCTATTTCATGTGCGTGTTAATAGTAAAATTAGTTTACATGATAATTTGTGAATGTCTCAGAAGGGGGAAATCTAATTTTACTAACTGAACACTTTCCCCAAAATGTTTAACGACTTGTCTTCAATACTTTGTATTGTTTTTTTTGTTCCTCGTTTGATTAGCAAATGGGAAAATATGCACAAAACACAAGCTAAAACGTTAAGACTAGAAACACAACTGTTATGTTGACTTCAAACCGGTCTGAATATTGTTATTTTAGGATTAAATGGTACTGAATCAACACAGAAGGACAACACTATCGAACAAAACACTACAACAATTACTACTAACTGAACTGATTTTGTTAGCTAATCAAAAGCATTTCATCATCATTAGTTAACATTCATTTCCGGCCTAATTTCTTAGCTCCTATCTTTCTTTTGTTGGAACGGTATCCAAATATTTATGAATTAATTCAAAAGAAGCATTAGTAATACCCCATGATAACATAGACCTAGTGTAATTCATATGAACCCCTCTATACATTTCCTGCAGTTTCCGTCCTCTTTCGTTGTAGATCTTCACAAGCACATCTTTGGGTGACTGAAATTCACCACCAAGACGGCTTTGCATTCTGGTTTTGACAACGTTAACAGGATAATATAGCGTACTGTTTATTGCACCTATGAGTCCACCACTATTAAAAATCAGACCAGAAAAAGGGAATCCATTAACACGCGAAAAGATTTTTAAAAAAATACTATGCAAGAATGGTACAATTACACATTATGCTTACTTAATGAAGTCCACGATGAATTTTCCAAAGGTAGTCGATTGCTTTGGCATTACTTTGTCCGCATTTTCTCTGACTGAAAAATATAATGCGTTTGCAAAGGAATTTCGAAACATAATGGTTGATGCTCCACGATAGAATTCAGATGTGGGATGGTGTTTCCATAAATGTCGAAAAGCATGTACCGAATTTTGAAATCTGAGGTTAAATTTTTTGTCCAGCAATAGCGTTTGAACTCTTTCAAATGGGAGTACTACGCAAGCTTCACTTATGCCTGCTAACGCTGCACTGAAAAGCAATGCAGCATGCTTATTCAGTTGTGGTACATTCGTTTGTAAAAAAGCTCTACAGGACCCATAGCTTCCGAACATCAAAGACAAGCTTACTGCTCTCATACCAAGGGGAGATAAAACACCTCGGTAAAGCATATAAAAGCCCTCTTTTCGAACTTGATCCACTGCCACAGTAAGAGGCAACCCATCCCGCATCTTCAACATTCCACAAAATCAGACAATTTTATACAACCAGACTTAAATGACTCCTAAAGACAAACATAAGAAACTTTGACAAAAGCTGATTAGGTTTACCTGCCGGAACATAATCTTATGTAATGGATAAGTAGCTGTAATGCTGATAAGCCCCGACAAAAACCCTCCCACAAAGTCCTTCCACCTTGAGCGTTGAGCAGGCACATATTCTTCACTATTCGAAATATTGCTGGAATTCGACATTCTTGTAACACGTAAACTACTCCCGATAAAACAAGAGTCATGCCACCAAAACAAGCTGCTAATTTACTTTGCCGCAGCTGGAGGCTTCAGCTCTAACTGAGGATTCATAATGTAACAAAGTATGTCCTTAACTAATATCACCCCTCTCTACTAATTTTTAGTTTGGACTAATTGCATGTTAATGCTGACTATTTATTGCCGGAACATCTTCAGATCACTAATTCTTCAAACATTTTCTTCCGCCGATAACGGATGACCCCCAATGAGCTGCATTTAGATTAAAACCAATCAAAGCTTGTAACTCTCCATCTTTCAATTATTCCAATCATAGAGTGCAATGTTTGTAATAAAAGTTAATAAAATCATACTTATTCTTAGGTTATCCAAACCAATTTGAACGGTAACAGCAACGATTTCCAAACTAGCTTTAGGTAAAAACCTCAAGAAATGATTGATAAAAATGATAAACCATTTTCTAGCTCAACCTGTAACAAAGAATCAGGATAATCTGCAAAATGGAATGAAAGTGCATTCATATTCATTCTCAAAGACAATTAACAAAATAACTTACAATGACTAACAATTTTATTATACCGGCTGAATTTCACAGAATATCATTTCCTCATCATCATCCTCAGACTTGAGGAGGTACGGCACAATCGCTTAATTACTTAACCATAAACCATCCTAAACTACAAAAACTGTATATTTGTATTCAACATACATGCACTTCCCAGATGTGTTGTGTTTTTGGATATCGTCTGATCCCATTGCCGGGGATCGTTGGTTACCGCGAGCAAAAGCATCTGCTTAAAGCAGATATATTGATGTTGATATTGATAAATAAGAATGTGCAGAGTGCAGATACCTTCATCTTCACGTCTAATGTTTTGATGATTCATTTCATCTCACAAGGGAAAAGCTTTTCGAAATACAGGTGGGTTGATTGGCAAGTGACAAGGAAATTTTCATTTCCGCTAATTAACTCTTGAAAGGTGATATTCCAGATATGCGATTTGGTGGTCGTCAATTAATTAGCTTAGGGAAAGGAGTGGCTAATTAATCCCTGATTTCTCTACATTGGAATCGGACAGGGGTTCCAATTATTTTCATAATCATCAATCATGGGTACTGGAACGGTGAAAGGAATGTTAAGCTCAGATCACTGTTAAGATGCCGTATATTCGAGGTGAGACATACATATAAATTGAAATGTATCCATTACTGTATAAACTAACTGCAAACTTTAATTAACTTTTAAACTTTTGTTTGTAGGGTTTGGTACTGCTAGATTGGACCACCTATTAGCTGGAATTAGGAAGTTGACATTCAACATTGAGGTCGAAACCACATTCTGTTGAAGTTTGTGAATGATCTGACTTCCGACTGACCACTAATCTCTACTAGCTTGCTTTGGAAACCCTGGTGTAGTTAATAGTTGTTTTTAAGGTGTCCGAGTACCCCCATGAAGCCGAAAATTAGTGTGGACTCGGAAAAAATGAGGATGTACAAGATTATATTGCTAGTAGTCCTTGTACTACTCCTTATTCCGCTGTTAACCCATTATTATTTGAACAAAGTAATTATTTTATACTATTCACTATTACAGTATGTCCTTTGGTCTGACTATTTGTTTGAAACTGTGCTAGAAAACTTATCTACATAAAATAGTTAATATGCGAATGTTGTATTTGTTATTCAGGTGTCAGTTGACGAAAACTTTAGCTCGGAGCAGGACATTAATTCTCACCCTTGGATTGTTCAGCTAGCCGATGTTGATAAGCTGAAAGGAGTGGAATTGAAGTCTCGAATAGAAGAACTGCTCAGAATCAAATTTAGTGTTACCTCAGAGCTTCGAGAATTGGAAGCTAAACGACAGCACGTACAATCCGAAATTGCACTCTTGAACAGAAGACTTGAAGAAGCCAAAATGGAAGCTGGAAAAAGAAGAAATGAATTGGATAGATTACAAATTTCCCTGCAGCAAGTAAGTGAATTTCGCGATACTCTAATTAATAAACAAAAATTGACATGCTTTGTTTTTCACTAACATGGTTTGATTTGGTGGTTTGTAGGCTAAAGTTGCTGAGAAGGAAGCCATGGAAAGAAATACTCCTAGGCTTGGTCGACCGAAACCGTTAGCACCGTTGAGGAACATTCCTACGTATCCTGTTCTTCCAGAATACAACAGCAAAACACCCAATAACTTTATCAAGTACTGTCAAATGGACTCGTGTTTTGATTATTCAATGTGTCCAATATCTTCCCGGTTTCATTTTTACGTGTATACAATGACTGCGTATGCAAATCAAACCAAAACTATGTTCTCTGGAAATGAGCAACCCACTTCAAATAGTATTACAAATCTACAAGAAGTTCTTCGAAACAATCAGTATTTGACTAGAGATTACTTAAAGGCGTGTATATTTCTGTTAATAATTGACGAGTGTGAACCTGTGAAAATGGCTCAAATTACTAAACGTCTTCCGCATTGGTTTGGAGATGGACGGAATCATGTAGTATGGATGTCCTGCAGTAATTCTGGATCGTACAAAGAGGTGTTACAAAGTGACTACTTGAAGAATTTTGGACGGGCCATCATAGCTACTGAAACGATTTTTAAAGACAGCTATAGGACTAAATTTGACTTGGTAGTTAGTCACTGGAAGAAAACTTTGCCTAGTGGAGAAATATGGACACATCTTCCGTCAATAGTTCCAGCCAAACGCAAATACTTGGCGACATACCTTGGTATGATGTCCACTGACTCTAAGTATGTATTGAATTAATGTGAAAAATTAACTAAATTGTCCTAATCAAATGCTTTTCTCTTGTGTAAAATTTAGGAGGTGAAACAGATCACTATGTACAATCTGAGCTTCTCAAAATTCAGCAGGACGATCCACAATCATTTGTTTTCCAGTTTTCTTGTAATATTCCGCTATACCAGGGAAAGAAGCCAACTCAGAGTGAAGAAAATGAAATAAACTCTGGAAACTTCAAAGGAGAAATTGACAAGGGAGGAAAGAATTCGGAGAACTCAGCAAATGGAAAACTCTCTAGTCTATGTGAAAATGATTTGCTACGTACACGACTACTGATTGACTCAACGTTTTCTCTAATTATTTTGCCACCTGAAGATTATATGATTTTGAGTTCTGACATTCTTCAGCTACGTTTATACGAAAGTCTAAAGTATGGAGCTATACCTATGATAATTGGAAACCGATTTGAACCACCATTCTCAGAAGTAATTGATTGGAGCAGAATCATTATTACCCTGCCAAGTGCAAGAATAACGGAAATACATTACCTTCTCAAGTCATTCACAGACACAGATTTACTAGCCTTAAGAAAGAATGGACGGCTAGCATTTGAAAATTATTTCAGTACAATGGAGAAAGTAGTAGAGACTTTACTCGCAACTTTGAGAACAAGAATTGGAGTACCACCAAACCCATACAAGGATTTTCCATCACCTAGTGTTTTCAATGAAACTTTTGTTGTAAGCGATAAAGACATTTAAAGATATTTCCAGTTAATTATACAAATGTAAGTTGATATTAAAATTTATTGATGTTTAGCCATTGAAATTAGATACTTTTACTGTGGATCCGGAGGAAGAGGAGAATCTTGGACCTATAGAACCCTCATATCCATCCCTATCTTTTGCCAGGAACTATAGTACAATATTTTTGCAAAAATATGAGTTTTGGAACACATATTTTCAACCGTTTAAACTCTATCCCTACACCCCATGGGATTTGACCATGTCATCTGAAGCAAAGTTCCGTGGGTCCTCCTTAGGGTTCCGACCAATTGCAGGAGGAGCTGGTGGATCCGGGAAGGAGTTTAGTCAGTCGATTGGTGGCAACTTACCAAAGGAACAGTTCACAATCGTGATGCTCACGTACGAGAGAGAACAAGTTTTAATGAACTCTCTGCAGAGATTATTTGGGCTTCCATATCTAAATAAAGTTGTCGTAGTTTGGAATTCACCACAAAACCCATTACCCGATCTACGGTGGCCGGATATTGGAGTGCCAATACATGTACTTAAAGATACATTTACCTTTCTCTGTATTTGTGAGTACTTGAAGTTAATGTAATGTAACTTTGAATTGTAATTATAGGTAACTAAAGCACACAAGAACAGTTTGAACAACAGGTTTATTCCCTATGATGTTATTGAAACCGAAGCTCTTTTAAGTATTGATGATGATGCACATCTCCGTCACGATGAAATTGTATTTGGCTTCAGGTAGATTTTATATGATCCATTCTATAATTTTCTCCAGTATGTATGTGCATGTACAGTAACAATTTATTTTTGTGCTACTTTCAGAGTTTGGAGAGAAAACCGTGATAGAATTGTAGGTTTTCCTGGAAGGTATCACGCATGGGACCAAAATTTCGGAGGATGGTTGTACAACTCAAATTACTCGTGTGAATTATCCATGGTTTTGACAGGTTTGTAACTTTCACAAGTAAATGTAGAATTTAGTTGATTGCAAAATTGCTAATTGGGATGCTTTTCATGACTTGCAGGTGCTGCATTTTATCACAAAGTGTATTCATATTTGTACACGTATGAAATGCCGTCGGCCATCAGAGATAAAGTGGATGAGCTGATGAATTGTGAAGATATAGCAATGAATTTTCTAGTCTCTCATGTTACTCAAAAACCACCTGTAAAGGTTAGTTATTGATAGTCATTTACTGTTGTTAGAATTCAGAGGCGCTGTGTTCTAATGCTCATTTTGTCTACATTGTTATTAGGTTACTTCGAGGTGGACGTTCAGGTGCCCTGGCTGTCCTGTTACTTTGTCTGAAGACGATTCCCATTTTCAAGAAAGACATCACTGTATAAACTTTTTTAGTCAGGTGTATGGATACACGCCATTGCTTTATACTCAATTTAGGGCAGATTCGATATTATTTAAAACGAGGATTCCTCACGACAAACAGAAATGCTTCAAGTATATATAATGGAAATACACTGGACTTTTAATGCCTGTGATTTACACGTACTGATCATGCCGGCCAATGAGAAGGGTTCCACTATCAACTATTACCATAATGTGCCATACTCCTGATCTCAAACCTATAATATTATAAATGAACAAGTGAATTTTAATTGCTTCCCGTTCCATTCAATACAAAATCTCTAGTGGTTAAGCTACATTGCCTCTACGAAGTCTGACCGTTTTGGAGAACGGAATAGATTTGGACACGTTGGAATGGCATGCACGGCAGGCTTAGGCTTACGCATGAAACATAGCCGTTACAAGTACGTTTAAAGTGTTATGAAAACGAAAAACGGGTTGGATGTAACGAATCAAGATGGCTTGAGTAAAAGTAGAGGCTCCGTCGTAATGAGTTGTTCAATTAAGCGTTTTACTATATTCACTTTTCATGATCTTTAGACTAGATTTATCTTCGTGTCTAACTTTTTAACACCGTATTAAAGTTTAAGTTCATGTGATAATAAAACAAGTTTTGCAACTATGTACAATATAAAAATGGTTTTGGAACATCATTTATCATTTGACATGCAAGTTTTTGAAAGCATCAGTTCACGTCTTCACGTGAAAGCCCGTGAAATTGTAATATGTACATTATATTAACATATACCTGTATTCGAATTATACCACTCATGCAACATAGTAAGCAATGATTATTTGCAAATTATTCATTCGTTATACTCCAATACTCAACTCTTGTAATTGAGCAATACATTGCACGCTTGCAGTTAATGCCTAATTCAGCCTAGAAGATCTTATGATCATCGCTATTTAATATCGGTTAGTTCTTCACACATATCCAGTTAATTGCATGCATCTTCGATAGTTTATATACACCTACATCATGGCATGGATATTAATATGACTCTGCTTGTGATGCGATGTATTCCTATAAGTAAGTATGGACAAGTTTGGGAAACGTTTTATAAGGATGAACAATGCATTGTGTAATGTGTTAAGCATTCTATGATTTAATTTTATCTGTAGCAGTAGCATACTTATTCCTTGCGTAATGTAACAATACTTGACGCCTGTCTCAGAAAAAATGATAACTTTGCATTAGTATGCCATGCCGCTATAATGCTGCCATCTATATATATCGTTAGAACTTATAAGCCCATGATACAATACTATACATACAATACATAGTAGGATATGCGTATAAAGCGTCGATATGCACAGTATCACGTACGTTACTTTTGGCGAGAAAGAGAAAAGGCAACTCTACATCTAGGCGTAACTCTTAGCCCATTGTTGCTGATGCATTGGATAGTTTTGTACCTCTAACTAGATGACGGAGGCGTGTTATTACCGGTAAAGTATGCTAACACTATAATTTATAAGCGCACCTCTTTATTATGCATTAAGACGGTATATCTATTAGTTTGCCCGATTATTGAAATGGCGGCCATACATGCGTATCCAGCCAGAAAATATCGCTCAGAAATGGGCTGGCACGTAAACTCCCTCCCTATCTCACAAAGCCTTGGCATCGGAGCGGCCTGAGACGTGCCCTGTTTACAAAGTTTGCTTTCTATCTTTTTAACGCGTTTCTTTTTCACTCAATACTATCCTTTTTACGTATGTTCTCTCAACACTTGATTGTTTTGTTTTTTGTGGTGAATTTACCAAAATTTGCCAGTAGTGTATCAAAACTTGAAAGTAAACATTGGAACATTTTTTAAATTCTTAGTCATTAGTGTATTTGTTTGCGTAATGAATTAAGGATTTTTGTAAATTGTTTATTTCCGATTGAAAAAGTTATTAATTTTTGAATATCGGGATTTAAAATATTTGGATTCCAAGATGAGTGGCACTGTCTGCAGTTATAGTGGGTGCAAACGGAGCTACTCGGCGGATAAGGATGTCTCATTCTTTCCTTTCCCTGGGGATCCGAAGAGGTGGGTTAATTATTATTGGTTAAATTTTCGATTTTTTCATTTATCAGTAGGTGTTATGGGTTTGTGTTTCAATTTTGTAGACGCAAAAAATGGATGGATAACTGCGGAAACACGGAGTTGAAGGATATGGATGAACGGCAATTACGAAGGAAGCGAATTTGCTCAGATCATTTTATTCTAAAAGCCTTTTCCAGACCGGAATCTAGAACAGCGTTGAATGATACCGCAGTGCCAATTCCTGCTAAAAAGCCTCCTGCCACTAAACAATCTACACCTGCGCCAGTAGCCACTAAATCGTCTGCAGCTGAGTCACCTGCAACTCCAAAGAGTGGCGAGGGATCGAAGAAACCTCCACCTAAATTGCAAAAGAGAAATTCGAAGATTGATCCTCCAACGCCTAAAGCATCAGAAGCCGAGTAAGTAAACGGCTGTTGACTAGATTCAAAATTTTAAACCTAATGTGCATTCAGTAAATATTAGATGAGAAATGGTGCTTAAATAGTCCTTTTTCGTATTGTTTAGAAATAAGAAAAACAGTGGTGCAAATTTGGAAAAGAAAACTGCGGAAGAACAGCCTGTAGCGGAACCAGAAAAAGTTACCACGCCTGCCTCAACGTCTAAAAATAGTGATACTTCTAAGAGAGTCACTAGGTCGCCCAAGAAGTCTTTAAAGCCCGACAATGTTCCATCTAAAACCTCTGAAACCGAGTATGTAATGAATGAGGCTACCACTAATTATTAAAGTTGTTATCGGGATTTAAAATAATAAGTTTTCAATTGTTATAATGATTTTTTTAGGGAAAAGAAGTCTACTAGTGGAGATTTAAAGCAGAAAGAAGCAGAGAAAGTACCTCCTGCTGCTGCAAGTCCACTTACACCGGAAAATCAGAAAATTACAACACCCGTCTCATCTCCAAAACCCATAGAGAGCCCTAAAAAATCTCCAGTGAAGTTTGCAAAGAAATCAAAGCCTGGTCCTCCAACTCCTAAACCTTCTGAAACTGAGTAAGCTTAGAATATGCCAGTTAATTACCGCCATTGATTTTTTAACGTCTCGTTTCTCAATTGCATTTCAAATATTTCAATTTTACCTTTTTAGTGGAAAGAAGGACAGTAGTGGAAACCAGGTTCCCAAAAGTTCAGAAGGAGTTGCAACCGAATCAAGTAAATCTGTTACACCTGTCTCAACTCCTAAAAGTAGTGAGAGTCCAAAGAAACCTCCGACTAAGGTCCAAAAGAAAATTCTGAAACCCGGTGCTCTGAAACGCAAACCACCAGAAGCTGAGTAAGTGATTTGTTAGGTGGAATTCTTCAAAGATTTTTTTTTCAACCCTTTAAAAATGAAAGTATAACCAAAGTATCATGTATTTTTTAGTGAAAAGAAAGATTCCAGTGGAAATGTGGAAGAGCCAAAAAAGTCCAAAGTAGAAACTGCTGTGCCTGTAACAAATGAACCTCAAAATATTTCAACTACTGCAATTGAAATCATAAAGAAAAACGTACCTAAGCTGAAGAAGATAATGAAGACAGGTCCTTCGAAGCCAGCAGTTTTGACTATTTTAGAAAAGAAATCTATTGTGAAGACAGACTCTGTTAAGAAAACTGGATCTGAAGCAACAAAAAGCACAGTAACAGAGTTATCAAAACCAGGTTCGGCACCGACAAAGTTGATTAAGAAAGTTGTAAAAACTCAAGCATCCAGTTCGGATATATCGAAAGTGGTGAAGAAAGTTGTAAAAACTGACCCATCAAGCACGGACGCCTCAAAATTGATAAAGAAAGTTGTAAAAACTGATGTATCGAGCGTAGGAATTCCTAAGGTGCTGAAGAAAGTTGTGAAGTCCGAAGCATCAAGACCAAAGTTGCCTTTTTATCCTGATGCCTGTACAGAGTTGTCTACTCTCGACTCCCAGCAGGGTCCCGATGAAAATTTATTTGAAGGATTTTATGTCTCTTTAAAGAGGTTTTTAAAACTCTCTGGAAGGTGGACGATTGGAGGAGTGCAGTGGGATCCACAGGGGAAGCGCAAAGTTATTATGGTTTCAGAACCGGAAATTTCACCAAATGGACGACCTTGTGTGAAACGCTGCTTACAAGTAAGATTGCATTTTTATAAGGCTTTTCCTTTTACAAGAAAACAATCACGGGCATGTTTTAATCGTTTTTATTCATGTGTAACAGTTTTTTGAGGACAAGGCATTAAAAGTGTTTATCGACGGACTGGATATGACAGATGTGTTTGAAATGAACTCATATGCTGACAAAGAGGACGTAGCTGCACTGATTTGCAGAGTGGCCGAAGCCTCGTCTTGTTGTGGAGTTCCGGAAATGATATCAGATGACCTTCCTAATTTTCCTAATGCAAAGAAAAGAAGCACCTCGTATTTTGATTCTGAATGTCCTGGCATAATCCCAAACGATTCGTTTGACGCTATTTGCTCGGCATGTAAAAAGCTGAGATCACGGGTGCTTGAATGTAGGCAACAAGAAAAGAAAAGGCTCAATGAACGTCGAATTAGGTTTGTAACAAAAATATTTGCTAATTAGAAGCATTTGCATTTAGTATTAGTACGATGTTTTATAAGTTTTTTAAAATAATTTATTCTCTTTAGATCACAAGAAAAGGAGTTTCGGCATCCATTTGGTGAAGCTTTGTATACAATGTTTGGAGATTTGGTGGATGAAACGGACCCCTCCAAACCGAAAAAGAAACGCAATAAAGAGACATTTTTCCGAAAGTTTTTGACAGACACCAGATATAAAATGAATGGCGATGCTGGAAGAACTGAAAGAATATACGTAGAAAAGCCTATTTCAGTAGACTCTGTATCGCAAAGTTTCCAAGATATTGTATCAAAACTTGGATTTTCCATGCCGAATGCTCAAAAGGTTGGTATCAATCACCTAGTTGAAAGTTAATGCTCTAATACGATAAAATGTACTTTCATACTAATTGATAATTGTTTTTTCTTCCTTTTAACAGAAACCATCATTGCCAGGAAGCGCCGGTCAAAGGCCTTCACCTTCAATGCTTTCTACTCCAAGACCTCGAGTCATGGCAGGAAGTTCAGCAACGCAAAATGTCTATGATGGACACAGGGCTTTACACTGGACACACCAGAAGCTTTACTGACGATGGACAAGAATATGAACTCATTGCAGAAGTAGAACCTGGTAGCACAGAGCTCGTTGAGATGAAACCGAATCCTAATCAATACGAAATTATTGAAGTTGACGATGAAACTTTGGCAAAGTTAGCATCATCCAGAAATCAAGTTGTAATGCTACCAGAAGCGGCATCATCCTCATCTTCAAATATAGTGACTAGAATTGATGCAAATGATCCCAACCTGAGCCAGATCTTGAAAGCAATTAATACCTCCCAAGGTTTTAAAGTTACGTAGCTGTGCAAAATTATTGTAGAGGTAGTTTAGTATTTTTGGTATTCTTTATAATATTCATCTTATTATGTCAAATTTTGTAATTATTATGATTAATCGCTATTACGTTTAATATTATCAATTATACTTAATGATGTTATTTCACGGCATAATAACTATTATGCTTCTCCAATATTTTGTTTAAAACTCGTTTCTCGTAAGCAATATTTCCTTTATATTTGCTTTAGTTCAGCACGTATGTCTGAGGAAAGCTACTTCAATGTATAGTATACGATTGGATGCTTTTCCGTAACTTATCATTATTTTTAAGGTTAAGTTCATGTAATCTTTCAATATAAGGCATATATTAAAAATAAAAGAATAAACCTCATTTATCATCATACCGATGTCATTGCTTCCATAATTATATACATTTTCTGTTTTCAACTATGAAATTATTTAATATTCAACTTTAATGAGATGCATGATTTCGATTTAAATCAGTTGCTTGAACATGCAAAGTTCATCTTGCGTGAAATAGCCGAAAATACTCTATGATGTTTTATTCATTTGCGAGGATAGCTGGATGTACTAAAGTCCAGTCCAAAGCAACATCAGTTTAATTACACATTGTTCAGCACTCACACATATCGGGAAAAATCTCACGCTTCTGGACGTCTTACCAAACACGAACCTAATTCCTAATCCGCATCCGTATATATAACCTTCCATTCCCATTCAGATCATGCAGGACGGACATGTAATGGATGTAATGGGTATAAATGCAAAATGTCTATTATTATTATGGGAGTTTCTCATCATATGCATAAACATTAGCAATTGTTTTGATACCAGTTTCATACGCCAAGTTAAGTAGTTATGCAAAATCTATAGAATAGGTAGGAATGGAAATGGATTATCAGGTAAACATGGTTTGCTTTGCTATCTGCATATAGGGGATTTTCCCACTCCGTGCATTACTGAGCGTAGATTTGAAATTGCATGAAATGGATCATTATAATTACAATTGGAATTGTAAGAAAGATGAGTTAGGCAATCGTGACGGCTCAGAAACGTACGCAGTCAGCATTTCTACTTGAACGCAAACGGAGATCCTTGTTAGGGAAACTGAGGCGGAACCACCAACGTGAAACAGATTATGCGGTATACGGTCGGACACGGTTCAGCACAGAAATGTGAAAGAAAGCAGATCAGTGCAATAAAGTGACATCAAACAAAACACTGCCCTCCGAATGGATCCGTATCCGTGATGATTTTCATGTGTCTTCTTGCCCTATATCCTTTTGTAGACCATGAACATGACCCATCAAAGCGAAGATGTGAACTACAAACCAAAGAAAAGTCTTTCTCAAAGGATGTTGTTGTTTATTCCATTCTACTACCTGAGTGAGTTTACACAATGAATTCAAAAGGTTAACCCTGAGTGCATGATGACTTGCGGAGAGTTACGCTTTGTTTCATATACTGGGTCATACAGTAATCTTTTTGAGGAGTGAAAACATGTTGCTGTACGAGGGTGTAGTGTAGGAACGGTGCAACCCAATAAGTCTCCCAAGAAGCTGCTATACAAAATACATTTACATATATGTACGCAACACAGAGAGGGTATGTGACATGTACCTAAAAGACTCTTGAGATCTTTGTTGTTCTTCCATTAGCAGAAGATGAAGGAAGAAGAATCTTGTTAGCGACATTGTGCATATTATTGCCATTAGTGCCTTCAAGTGAACCATCATGAACATCAATGCAGAGTAAATTTTTTTTGTTAAATTCCATTGGATTGATTTTTAGTAACAGCGAGGTATGCCATCATGCAATCAAAATAACAATCCTCCATGAGTGACATTTCACAAGGTGATCGTGTTAAAAGCTATGATAGTAGTTGAAGTTCATACTTGTTCATTAGGAATTCTTGGAGCCGGACAAAGGAAGCAATATATCAGATTCTTATCTTCTTCTTCGTTAACTAGTAACTACATTTGGCAACAAACACATATTCCTCAGCGGTGAATGTACGTAAATAAATGCATAAGCCTTCACTTGAACAAGCAATAAATGCAGGAGTACATACATAATATTGCATCTTGCTTGGGAATTGATTTACAAAAACTACAAGCCAAAAAATGACAATCTCAATCTGTGAAGTGCCTACAATGTTGTAATGTTACGAGCAAAGCATATAGTGGTTTTGACTAACACTTAACACACTATTCCATTACGATAATTCGGCCATTCTCATTCTCAACGAGACTGAAAGTTAAAATCCATTTGCAAGGAATGCCCATTACTTGTACTTTCTTATCGTGTGCCTACGTTACTCAACCTTGTGTGTGTGTGTGTGATTGGCAGTAATAACCTCAATTTTTTTCACTGCCACTGTCTTTGCTGCTGTCGAGATTGATTATGTGGGGACAATAATATCCTAATAAAGTTGGATTTAAGGGGTCATCTGAGTGGGTAGCAGTGGAACAATACGAAATTCACGTTCGTACATTTCATTACATAACCTCTGCATTTCTACGTGGATCCGGTATGAAAAATATAGATCAGCAGCAGTATCTCTCTTGCCAACTTGTTAGCATTCTTTTGTGTCTACTAATTGCCATTGGGAATGCGAGTGCCTTGCCTTCGCTGGAGTTCAAAAATGGCCAGTTTTACACGATTTCAAGTTTGGCTACTGGAAAGGTATTAAATTAAATGGAATTTCAATAAATGTACATGCTGAAATGTGTTGGTTCGTCTTTTGAACAAAGGTTTTTTTTACATACAGGCGATGACAGTTGCTGGAAAACAGTTCAAACTAGAAGCTGACATTGTCACATCTCCGTGGATAGCTCAGGATAATCAGTTATGGCTGGCCTTAGCTGAGAGCACACAAAGTGGGAAGCCTGTGAGCAATCCGGAGAAGTTTGTGTTGGTGCCCCAACGTCAAAGCTGGGACTGGAAGGACTTTCTTGAGACAGGAAAAATCAATGCAACGATTGAAAGCTTACCGGAGGAAACGGTTGTTCTTACGCTGGACAACAATATTGTCAATTTGACTCAATCGGTGAGATTATATAAAAATTGCACTACCTAACATTTTACACAAGCTTTTTCCTTGATTATAATTACTGTTTTTTTGTATCTACCATACAGCTATTTAATGACAGTAGCAGCCAAAAGTGGATAACAGAAGATGCAGGGGATGGTCATGTTCTAATCAAGAACTGGGGAAATCAGCAATGCATCAAAAATTTCGAGTGAGTACATATATATATATACACGTTCAGTCAGTGTGCTCATAAAATCATGTTACTCAAGCATGAAAAGAAATTGAAAGTTAATATGAAAAACCAAAAGTAGCCGTCTACACGCCTACATTAATGTTTAGCACTGTAGTTATTGGTTGTAGGCACAAACATGTAAGATGCAACAATACTAATGCTTAACTTAAATTGTATGACACAGTTTCAAGCAGCTTAACCTACTTGAGCGTGTACGCAAAAGGATCGACAACTTTTTTGGCATCTCAAGAAGGAAGTGAGTGTACCTTTTATATATTTATACTATACTATTTATCCACCTTTATTATCCCTCGTGTGTCAGAGAGCTAGAGCCGTCGTAAATTATGGCTCGTAATCCTGCTTCATCACCCAAACCAAAAGTAATGAATGCACCACATTGCTACCTATGTATATTTAATGTCATTCTCGCTTTTTATTTTAGGAAAGCCTCCACTTGGAACATTGGCATGCAATGCAAACGACGTTTCTGAAAAGTGGTTGCTGGAGCCAGTGTACGTTCTCAAAGGCTGATGATAACCGATAGTATTTCCTAAATTATTTGACTTACTGTAACCATTAAGTATTTTTATTGCCAATAATTATTGCAGTACCTTGTAGTTGTAAACCTATTATTGTTACGATTATATATCGATTCATTGCATATGAATGTGCAACAAACCGAAATAATGGAGTTGTCCGGTAATCTGCCATGATAATTTAATGACTTTCCAATAAATTAACCTTGAACTATTTTGTATGAAACTTTGTGAGCCCATCATCATTGGTTGTCAGTTATATATGCATAAATGATGGGAAAATACCAAAAGTCGCATTCTATACTATAGCCTATAGTCAGGTATTCAAAAAAAGACTATGGCTTTGTCAGTCAGAAAGAAATTGCTCCAGGTAGGAAAAATATCCATTCTGTCAACATCAAGAAACATTGAAATTGAAACCCCACATAAATGGTTAAATGACTGACCACTTTCACGCAATCCAAGCGATACTTCTTGTATTGTCGAGTCTGGCTTGCTAATGACATTTCTTATTGAAAACCTCATGCCTTTCTGCTCTGCTTCTGCTCTGCTTCTGTTGCTTGAGCTTTATATTTATGAGTATAGTTCTAGGTTGACAGTTAGCAACCTATATGATTTCATGTTTCATGTTTGGTTTACAATGTTTACGGACTGATATGTTGCATTTCAGTATCGATCGTGACGGCAAAGGTCCGATTTTTCCTGTAGTATGGTCAGCAGCGGAAACATAACACTGCTATATATGTCGCACTGCCTGACTCAATTTACGGCATATTCTTGTCTTTTAGTAAATGAGTGACACATCATATACCATAAATATTTGACTACATTGTAAACATTTATTTAGGTGTATGAGATGAGTAGTAAACATATTTGCATGAGCTATATATACCAGGCGGAAATATAAAAAATGGTTAGTCCATTAGCAGTAGTAGGCTGCTTAATAACTCTATCTTCACTATTGTTGCTACACCAGGAAGGAGTTGTACTTGAGGAATTGGCTGCTAAAAAATTGCGAATAAAATAATCAACTGTAAGACAAGTCCCCTAGTTGAGGATTAGGATTACATGTTACGGTATAATTTGTGCTCTAGATAGAGAAAATGACAGAGATAAAGAATTTGTTCCACGCTACAGAAAGCGAATCTGTCAACTCAGTATCAGATATTCTGCACGAGCTGTCCCAAAGACCAGAGACAAGTTTAAGGACACTTGTCAATCAAAGAAATGAGCAGAATCAAACTGCATTGCATATCTCGTGCTCAAAGTTACACGCAGACATTACTCAAATACTCTTGGAGGCAGGAGCTGATCCGAATGTTCAGGATGTTGATGGAAGAACTCCAACATTTCTTGTCATTATTAGATTGCAAGGTAAGTTAACGCATATAAATAATATACATACATATATTTATATGCACACTTGAAAACTTCTAACGACTCATTTAAGACTGCTCCTGTGAAGAATGTACAAAGAAGGCAATACGATGCTTAAGTATTCTCGCATACCATGGAGGAAGTTTAGACATTCCAAACAGTGCTGGGGTCACGCCATTGTACCTATGTGCAGAGTATAGGTTTACAGAATGTGCTAAAGCTTTGTTGGAAAATGGGGCTGCCTTGGTACAGCGTGAGTGCATTTTCTAATTGTTACATTTTGAGTTGCACTGATGGAGATCCAAAATTACTATGAATGTAAAACTTATTTGATCTTGTAAAGTAAGGGCAAACCGATGATCGAAATACTGGTGGAAAAGATACCAGCAGTACTGGAAACCGTTTTTGACAATGCCGTGAAAGTAAAAGATCACAAATCAGTACATGATACGGAACTAGAGATAACCTTTGATTTGGGGTATGCTGATTTCAAATTGACCTGACTGTACTTGTGCATTGATAGATGAGTAATTTTTTTTATGATGGCATTTAATAGCGTAATCCTGCCTCCACAAATCACCCTAAGCAATCACTTAAACAGCACCAATGGAACAATGTCAATGAATCAGGTTTTCCCAGCGAAAAGTGGTTTAGCCAAAATTATGAGCCATGTGAGGAAATGCATTTCTGAAGGCAGCTGGCCTAAATTGTAAGTGAAAGGACACAACGCACCTATAGTAAAGCCTTAACATGAATGCATTGGCTCTGATATTAGTTTGGTTTGCATCATCTATTCATGTCTCATAATTTTCTAAACGCGAGCAGGAGGTTCCGAAAATTATATTACTACTCTAAACCCAGTTTGATAATCATGATCATCATGATTATCAAACTGGAAATTATTTTCTGAAATTTTTTTGTATGTTGTCGTTGAGATCAATGATGATCTCAGTTGTTTGGGGGCTGCTTCCATGTCATTTGGTATCTCGTCTCGTCTCATCAGCTAACAAGCAAGAAATTCATGATAAAGACTATTTGCTATTCATGTCATGTTGCACTGTTGGGGCAGTATGCATTTTTGATCCAAGTTGCAAGGTCCTAAATTACCCAGTTTATTTAAACCATTCAGACATGTCTCTCCACAGGAGCAAGAGAAATTCTCTAAAAGAATTTTCTTACAATCCCTAAGTTGTTAATATAACTTTTTAAATTCCTTATCATTCTTAATTTACTATCATGCATTGTAAACTGGCATTGCATTGAGCGTTAAAAAATGTAAAAACTAAGATCATCATTCATTGCAGATATTGGAAAGTCTTTTTTAGCTTTAACACAATTGATTTATACATTGATATTTTCAACGTGGAAGTTCTGCCCCTTTCAAATGTAGTATAACATTTGTCTGCATTTGCATAACATGGTCGCATAAGATGACAAGAATATGATAAGCCTCAATCAGCTATGCCAACAAGCAAAAAGGTTAACGACATTAGATAAGCCACGATTAGACTCTTTGAAAATTCGGGCTTTTATATCCGTTCCAAAGGAAATTTCTTGAAATGTTTTCTAATGAAGTTGTTCGGACACTC